>OMKL01043429.1:0-27166 GCA_900302295.1 Parasudis fraserbrunneri
CAAGCTGCGATAGCAAGAATGACAGCCCCGTTTGTGAATCCCGATAACAGCAGAATTCACAGAGGGGAGCGGGAACAAGGTTGTGGACAGTGTAGGAAGGACTCAGATAATAACACCCAGAGAAACACAAGAGTGCCATAAATCATGTCGTAATGAGGTATTAACACATTCATGAGGGAAAATGGGTGGTTCTCAGTGTTACAGTACCTGGTCATCAATCCAGTGCTCAGTATGAGACTTGAGACTAGATTAGTGCGAACATTTCAACCTGATTGGTTCAAGAGCTATATAGCGTTCTAATCCATTGCTAGGGGACCAGCTTGGGCCTAAGCTTACTTCCTGTCAGCTATTGTATTAGCAAACATTGCAACAGGAAATAAACTTGGGCCCATTTAGAATGTTTATGTTGTCAAGTTAGTAAAAGGTCTATAGAACACCAGAACCTTGTTTATCTGCACCTCCTATTACAATGTGTTTTCCATCTAAGTTTGTAATTACTGGTCCAAGATGTGAGTTCGGCTTCTACTGGATGTCATCTGGGCTACTACTTTGTTGTCTGGTCATCTGCCTCTAAGAAAAAGTGAGTACAACTACAACCTGCTAAAAACAAGGTGAATACTTATGTTTTCCTGTGGAAACCACTCTGCCCTCAGCTGTACTAGAGATCCTAATAATAAACTAATAGCCTAAACCTCAGATGTCTGAACCAACTGGTCAAACACAGAAGGGGTAGAAAAAGGCAAAAAAATACAGTCACCTGAAAGATTTATTGAGTAAGACGAATGGGTGGAATGTCCTTGTGGATACCATGCAAGTAAATACAACACTATTGGGGACGAAGGCTAATTTATATGCATGCAGCTGCCTCCGCCCCAGAATCACTATATACCATCATCATACTGCCCTCCACTTCATCGTGAGTGATGGATTTACCACACATCACTATGACTACCTTGGAAAATAGGATGGTCATCTCTTGCTACTAGGTATGAACACCATTGCCCTTTATTCATAACCTCTACAATGCTCTTGCAAAATTACCATACTTCATCACACGTCTCTTGCACTAGAACAACAAATTAGTGAACTCCATCACAAGAGTTTGCTGTGACACTCACAAGGTCACAAGAACTATGGGATTGTCCTGTCACCACAGAACTAAAGAAATCTGGTTTTAGCATTTATGCATCAAAACGAACTGCAGGAAATGATCGAGCAAGGTTCGATCATTCCGTTTTCACAAATAAGTGGTGATTAAAGGGTTGACAGAAGAGAGGTGTTTCTGATAGAAATATTTCGTTAAAAGGTACACTGCAGTTTGAGGAGAGAAAATTGTTTGCACTGATAGAGCCTGCCCTGGAATCAGTTTACTGAACATATTTACTATACTTGCAATTCTTAGAATTATTATGATGTCATCATAAATCAAAACTAAATTATATGGAGGCAAAATTTAAGCCTAGCAACAACAGCAGCAGCAAAACAGGTGGCTTTCTAGCTTCAAACTGTTCCAGAGACCAAATTTTCCTCCTTTTTGTTTACTATACTGGAATACATTATGCTTGTTTTGTACATAGATTTTTATCAGCACAGAGAGAGCTCTAGCAAAACAGATCTAACCAAATTCTCAAGGGACTCCATATTTAAAAACAAAAGTGAGATTCAACCACAGCCATCAGGAAAGGAATATATTTGGTTAAACTGCAATAGAAATAATAGTCACTCCGCTCCAATTAATAGCTTATGCTGCCACCTACTGGACAAGAGCATAAATACCGCTTTCTTAATTTCCTCAGTGGAAATATTTTTTTTATTATTCGTTATTTTTTCAAAGAAGAGCAGGCATTCCACTTCCCTTATAATGTTTCCCTTTATTGTGACAGTAGGAAGGCAGAGAGAGACAGAGCAGGGAAGACACAGGAGGGAAGGCTCTGGTGGGATTTGGTCCTAGGCATGTGGTCCCACCCAGAGGCGAGGGTCTTCACCAATATATTATCTCTTACATTATATCCTCCTACCTAGTAACTCCTAGAAGATCCTCAAGGCTGTAGGTCATCATGAGAAGTTGACACAGCCAGCAGAAGTATAATAGCCTGTGCAGTCTACAGAGTACCTCTGGGAGAGCTGCACAGCATTTAAATCGAACTCTCCAAAACGATAGGAGCCAAAGTTCTGTAATGAAGAGAACAAAACAGGGGGCGGAATTTTAGGCTTCTGGAACGTTAGAATAACATGTAAATGTGGCGACAAAAACATTGTTCATTTTATCTCTGTGTATTAGACTAGCCGTTAGATATCTAAGTCAGGTGTCCCATAGTCAGCCATCATCGGATATTCCTCTCATAATTAAAGGTATTCAATGGAGTTTTTGACCACTAGTTGATGAAATTGGCGCTGTAGTGCACAGTAGGAGGAAAGGGGTCCCCGAAAATTGTGTATCACGTGTTGTTCCAGCACGCACACGAGGACGCACAAGCACGACACAAGCACGGGGGTGATATAGAACACAAAAAGAGTGCACTGGAGTCGTGTAAACATGCCTTTGTGCTTCAATCAGATTGGTCTATACGATCTTCCTTGAAATCTAAAAAGCCAACGCCTGTCAATCAAAGGAGGTTGGACTCATTACAACTTTGCAAAAACTGAAAGTGAAGCTTAACATGGATAGGAAATAAACATTGCGAGAGTAAAGAAAATGACGAAAATGGACTTTGCAAAGGTTATATGAGGTAGGCAATGTATTCAGCTTGTGCACTATAGCCAGAACAATAACAGAAAAGTATTGTCTTTTTGGGTGGGAATGTGAATATAAACAAAAGCGAGCTGTTTACAAGAAAACTCCGTTGGGTACCTTTAACACCTTTAAAAGCTTTCATATTCATCGCATGTCTTGGAAAAGTCAGGGTTGCAGTTGCAGAGGACTTGTCATGCTCGGCACACAAACAAGTCAGCTAGCATGATCACAATGACAAAAACATGAGCTGTCGTCATAGACGTCGCTCGCAAACATGGTGTTACTATGGTTACAGACAACCCAACACTTGGCAGGTGCTCTCAAGTGACACCCTCAGTTGAAATAATCAAGGTTCAATTTGTCATACCAACCATGCTGAGCAGCAGCGCTCAGGAAAGAGAGGGGGAATTAATTTCAATACTATACCACCATCGGGGTTTTTATATATCAAGGGTTTTGTCACCGATGCGGAAGTAAACAACCACTGGAGCGCTGACTGGGACCAGCGTCATTCACTGAAATGGAATCTGGTCCCAGTGCTGCCACGGCGCTGTCCTGCGGGTGGTGAATGTCCGCATTGTTGTCAAGGAGATGTTGTGAATGACTAGACCTTCTTTTTTTCTAAGGACCTTGACCACAGTTAGTCCAAGACGTCACATTGTGACTGGCTGAGTGCCAATGCACTCGTGACCTAGCTATTCCTCACCACTCAGCTTCATTTACATTCTGTTGATACATTGTACCAATCACAGCAATATTAATATTAACTTGTAACCTAGCAAAGCCTTTTGGTTGCTGCTACATATTACAATATTGTCCCTAGTGTAATGCCAATACCACATTCCACTTCATGTTCATTAAATCTAAGAAGATAAGCAAAGGTATATAAAGTCTTATAAAAAAAAACGGTCTAAAAACTCTATCCTGTGCAATATTTAAAGAATTTTTAAGACTTTTTTTAAGAATATCAAGTGGCTTTACAGTTTTTGGGCAGAGCCACAAGAGGGCAGACTAATCCAAAATAACAGAATGTATCAATTTGTCAGTGTCACATAATGGCATTCCAAATCTTGCTGCCTTCATTTGTAGAGTCACCTTTTTCAAAACTAGGCTTAGTACGTAAAAAAAACCCCAAAAAAACCACCTGATTCATACGGCATTTTTGTTTTTACAGCTGTTTCGAACATCTAAAGTGACATTTTTGTATTGAAAGCAGAGCCCAGAATCGAACAAATATCTGGGTGTTCGTAATTTAGAAGTACTTGACTTTATTTGACCTTTAATATGCTTCTGGCATCAAAGGATTCTCTGTCTTTCACGTTTTTCCTTCCTGGACCACTCCCATCTTCAGCTGGAAAACGAGAGAAATCACCAATGAGCAAAAGACATGCTGAACCAATTTAAGAAAGGCAAAACAAACACATTCCCCTATCAGGATTCTGAGAAACGATTGATAACTTGCCTCCGGATAGAATAAACATGTTTACTTGCCACTGCCAACAGAGATGTGGGCAAAGTCAGTCTTGGGATAATTTCATTTGTGAAACTGAGACCGCAATATATTTACTCAAAGTGAATGTGTGTGTACCAAGTCAACAACAACAACAACAACAACAACCACTACATTTTAACAGTTTTGTTCACATTCTGGTAAACATGGTCAGCACTTAACCTGCCCCGCCTTTGTGCTGTGTTGTTGGCCAGGCCAGTGCAAATTCATGTTTGAGAACTGGGGCTGGACTTGATCCATGGCCAAACTGAAAGAAGCTATTGTTGGAGCAGTTGGAAAACACGCAGTCCGGTGCACGTAAACAGAGCTGCGGCCAGAACGGGAGAGGTTGCTGCCCGATGCCTCTCTTCTAGAATTTGTTGTTGTGGTTGTTGTTGTTGTAGGAATTGTTCAGAACTCGGCTTTTCCGTCACTGCCGTCCCTTGCCAAGCCATTAGGTAATAAGGGGACATTGGCAAATAGGACAAGTGATGCAAGCATTTCAGTGACATCAATTTGATCGGGGAACAGATCAACAAATTTGTTTTTCTGAGTCACACACGATTCTGAATATATTGTTGATGGTTACACAGCAATCAAAAAAGGTACAAATTAAAAGGTGCACGATTCAGGGAGGGACATTTGTTTACATTTGCAGAGCTTGCAATTACATTACATAATATGTTTTCTGTACAAGTAATTCTTAGAATTATTATATCTTACAATATGTCATCATGAATTCAAACAAAATCATTTAGACACACTGTGAACCAAACTTAAGTCTAGAGGATCATTCTTTGAATAGAAAATATGTATGTAAACAAAACTGTAGTGATACAGTAACTTTTCAGGTTTCTAGTTTCAAAAGGTTTTCCAGTGACCCAAATCTCCTCTGGATGGGAAAGACTGACACCATGACCACGGGTGCAATTCCCACAGCAACCACCCAAAATAAAATGTATGCACATCACGGTATTATAAAGGTGCTTCGAGTAAGAACGACCACCAAATGACATGTTCTGTTTATGTTCCTTTACCTGAGGCATCCTTCCTGTACAGAGTGTTCATAATCGTGCCGTGCAGCTTCACTTTGTCATACTCCCTGTTCATCAGTCCCGCTGATACAAAGTGATCCACCAGCCGGTCTGCGATAACCTGCAGCCTGAAGCACAATGACATTACAGGGATCAACATCCCGAGTTAAACTCGAACTCTCAGCAAGGAGAGGTAAAAAAATAAAAGACAATAACAAAAAACAAGACACATACAAAAACTATGAGTATGATGAAACTATGGAATATCATTCATATGTGAACAGAATTGTATGGGTGTTTTGCATTTTTCCTTTTCTATTCTTATTTTATTTGGTTCTATTGTATTTCACCATGGGGTTATTTTGTGTTTTTTCTGTTATCTTATTTTTCATGTTCCTCTTTATCTTTTTTAGGTGCAAAGTGCATCTTCATGAGCGGCGATGTCACTAACTCACTCATTCAGTAACTCACTCACTCACGGTTAGCTGCTCTTCCCCTAGTGGCGGCTAACAGGAAACGCGCTTTGAATTTACAGTATGACATTGTTGCCGTGTCTGAAAACCCCCTGCAGTACGGTCTTTTCAGTACGGAGGTTCAGTATTTGTAACTTTTTGATGGTTGAGTAGGCATTTTTTGGGTACCCTTTCAGTAATCTTAAAATCACCGATACCAAGCATGGTTACTTTCACAAAGTAGATATATACTTTACTCCCGAAAATTACAATAAAAAGGCGTGACTTTACTGAAGTTTTCTGCAACCAAAATAATGATGGAAGCGGCCAATTTAAACCCCCATGCAGACAATGCACCTTTCAAGTGTAAGAGACTGTAAATTATGTAACTCCCAACCAAGTTAGATGCTGCATATTGCTACTGTTGACACTAATAACATGCAATGTGATATTTTTCCCATGACAAGGGGTGGGACAAAAACATAACTTCCCTACTGCACAGTAGGAGCTGATTTTTGACCTATTGGGTGAACCTACTGAACAGTAGGTTCTGAAAGCATAGAGTGAGGGTAACAGTGTTAGTAGTGCCCCCCCATTTCCTGTGTCCTAAAAGCCCCCAATTTGGGATTCCACTTAAGTCCAGCCAGGGTAGCTCCCTGGCTGGGACACCTTCAGCTTACCTCTCCAGAGATCTCCATTATGTGATTTGACCCTTACTGTTTGTCAATAAATTTGTATTAACCATGGAGATCTGCTCACGTTGCATAATTGATCGCACTCGGTTCCCCAACAGTAGCTTCTGTCTGATTGTGTAGGTACTGATGGATTTCAGACACGGCATGTGTGTCCTTGTTACATTTCTATTCTATTCATTGTCATGTATTGCAACAGACAGCAATGCAATTTCCCCTCAGGGATAATGAAGTTCTTATCATATCTTGAATCTAGGAAAGGCTACAGATGCTGTAAACTTTTTCCATGACTCACAACAAAAGCTGTCATTAAGCCAAGCATTCTTACTTGTCGGATCCATCTCTCACATTGACTTTGGCATACAAGACGTCCACCATTGCTGGGTCGTCGTTCATGTATTCTATTCCCGTCACCTCCAGAGGCAGAGGTTTTCCCTCTGTGATGTCCCTGAAAGCACACACAGGACAGACAGTTAGTGACAGCCCTGAGACAGGCCTTGAAGCAAGCAGGGCATCCACAAGTTTCATTAAATTAAATGTAAACAATCTAAACTTTTTAAGATCTTTAAAAGGCAGGTTTGAATAAAATGAAATGAATTAATCTAACAAATGAATGAATGAGAAACAAGAATAGAACAGAAAGCTGTGGATCCCCAGGTTGATTTGTTGCTAGCAAACCAACCAATGAAAATTAATGAATTCAAATAACCAGATGGAGTTAAATTATTGCTAAAATATTAAAAAATAAAAAATAAATTCTGCACGTTTTAAGACCTCTGAAAACGAAAACGATTTATTTAACTGTATTTATGACCTTTTTAAAGACCTGCAGACAGAACTGCTAGGCCTATTTTTTATGTATTTATTTATTTATAAGCTAGGCCTATTCGTTTGGCACCTACTTGATGAGGTTCTGACACTCCTGGAGATGTTCACATGCCTTGGCAACTTCCATCTCATTCAACAGGGCTAGGGTGCCAACTGTCAGGTGAAGCTTTGCAGGGTTCTGAAAGATGCTTCCATCTACTCCATGGTCCTATGCAACAGTTCAAACATAACTCCTGATGGGTTTTTTTCATGTTATATTCAGATGGTTATTTTGCCTGAGAATAGTCTAATACTATAATAGTAGTAGTCTAAAGTAGTCTCTGGTAATCACTACACAAGCGAGCAAAATGTAGCCATCACTAATGCTAAATTAATGGGAGCCATAGGGATAAGCGTGGCATGTTGCATAATTGCTGGCTAAATTACCTAAAATCTACTTATCTACAATAAATACATTTTATGCTAAATGAGGATATTTTACCAAAAAATTCAAACATTTCATGTTTGACTCCATGACTCCCATTCATTGAGCATCCAAAAAAGCAGGAATGCCAATATATTCATAAAATCAATTTTGGACCAATATACATGTGAAATAACATTACTTAGTAGTCTCTAACAATACTTGAAAGCTGCAACTCCATCTCCATCCATTCATGTCCACTTCGTACCTGTGAACACTGTTCCAAGACCTCATCTTTAAATCTCAGAAACCCTTCTTGAACTTGGGGGTTGTTCATTGGAAATGACAGGAAGTGGGAGAAAGGTTGCTTCTTGCGGAAACTCTCTACAAGGACCTCCAAACGAGTGACCGCAGAGGAGACGGACGCCCTTTGGGAACCTGTGATCACTGTCAAGGCAAGGGAAGTTTACAGGTGAGAGGTTTGGTTTTATTAAACAGTAGAGCTTTTGCGCGCCTGCGTATGAGGTTGAAAATTTAAAATAAGAAAAGAGCTTCCAAACACTGTTCTCTTCACTTTCAGTTAAAACATCTTTATTGGGAACAACATTTCAGTGCAATCGTATAATCTTTTCTTTCTTAGTCCTTGGTTTCATACTCAGCACTCCCAGAGACAAGGTCGGTGCAAGGTTGTTTGTGTGTGTGTGTGTGTGTGTGTGTGTGTGTGTGTAGAATTTATGACAAATCTCGTCTGGTGTCTATAGTTTGTTGAACCTAACTCACCAATCTGACCCTCAGTGCCTTGCTTTGGAATGATGATTGACGTCTTTGTGTCCGACTCCAGACGTCTACGTGTCTCTCCTTTCTTCCCGATGATGTATCTGTGAAAACACAAAAGACATCACTCATCTTGCTCCACAGGCGATGCCTTTGTCGCTCACCAAGCTTGTAAGCAAGATAAGACAAGTATCAAGTGAATCAGTTTTTATAAAAGAATAAATAAATAAATAATAAATAAATAAAACTCACTTGTAAAGAACACTTGGCACATCAATGGCACAGCGGAAACCTTTATCAGTTTGTTCAATGTAGTTGCTGGCACAGGGTTCATCAGTTGCAAACTCTTCATTATCTAAGTATGACAAACCGCGTTCTTATCATAAAACTCATCTTTACAAAGTATCTGGTGCAAACAGAGACATAGCTGACACCTACTTTGAGTATGTGTGTATGAGAGGGGGAACATACGGTAGGCTAGGTGCTTGCTGTCTGCGACAGCCTCACATTGAGCATTGTTATTGTTGCCCGATAGCTTGACTATTCAAACATAGTAATCCCATACTACAGTTTATCGAGGGTTCAATTAGGGTTGCAGGTTACCTGGCGGTCCCGCATAAGAAAAATCATCCTCTACTTCATCTTGATAGTGTTCTTCTTTTACAGCATTTCGCCTGTATATTCTTCCATTTATGTTTATCAGAGCTGGGCGTAAAACGTCCATAATGCAGTCACTCAAATAAATAGCTAACTATGTAGTTCAAGTGATACAAATTTATGTAATTTAGATTTGGTTGCTCATGCAGCAAACTTTTCGTTTCCTTGCAATTTCTTTTTGCGGCATACGGCATATTTAGGAGTGTCGTGTACGTAGCAGAGCACGCATTCACAGATCTACAAGAAGATGGATCGACGTGCAAGTCGATGGAAATGTGCACAAACAATCTTGATTATTGTAACATCTGCTGTAGCAGAGCATTTAACGTAAAGTGTTACGATTATGATAAATCGATAACAGCATCAACAAAGTATCAACTGCTTGGACTAACGACAATATTGAATCAGAGGAGCATCGACGGTATGTTGGTAGTTAATGTGTAGGTTAACGCAAGAAGGTTGTCGAAAAGATTGTCCGCAGGCTGGCTTGCTAACGTTAGGTTTCCGGCTAGACAACGCAGTTTTTACGTAACGTAAGTTAGTTAGCTAACGTTAACTATGGCTAGCTAGCGTTAACCTAATATTAGCTCCTATGTTTCCAACTTAGCTAGATGGGATAGCTGTCTACACAGCACAAAACAAGAACATGTGATGATACGTTATATCTAAAACAATAACATTACACAGTAGTCATTTCCCTCTTATTCGCCATTCTCAGTTTAATACAGACTTTATTGACATGTTATTGTATTGTTGCCAATGTCTAGCAAAATAGTGATGGCAGCATCTTCCTCATCCTCCTCTGCCGGGGGCGTGAGTGGAAGTTCGGTGACTGGATCTGGATTCAGTGCTTCAGAACTCATCCCCCCAAGGAAAGTCCTGTACACATATCCAAAAGGCGCTGGTGAAATGATGGAAGGTTTGTACGCTAGCTTACTAAGGCAACTGACTATTAACTACACACAATTAAGAACGATTTTCTCTCTCTTTAAACTCTACAAGAGATTGTGTTATATCAATATAACACAATATATCAATGCATAATAAGGCTTGTATTGTGCGGAGGAACAACTTTGGGTAAGCTGCATGTGAATACATTTAGTACAGTGAGAGGCACGGGGGTCAGTGGGGGCAGCGGACCTCTCTTTGTCCTGGCCTTGGAATTCTGCTGATCTGTTCTATCTGCCTTTATCACCAGCTTACCCATTCATTTTCCTTGTATGAACTGAGCTCCCATACTCCACTGCAAAACATTTACCGAGATTTGGGGCTGCACAAGTAAGCTAATTGAAAGGGAGAAAAAAAATCTCAATTGCAGTTTTGACTTGAGAAATTTCTAAAGTGCAAAAAGAGGCTGACATTTTTTTAAGTGCTGAGTTTTTCCATCAGCTGCAAATGGCCTCCCAGGACAGGAAATGAGCTTTATTGACCACCAGCCACAGTGATTTGTTCAGTCCAAAAATTCACCTGCCACTTACTTTATTTACCATTCAAACTAATTTTTTTGAATGGAAAATAATCTGCGGATGATGGTTGGTTACCTGCCAAAGTGTCTGGTACAGTAAACACACTTTCCAGCCACAGCCAGTATCAACCAGCATTTGGCTGGCAGCTGGTGGTAATTTCCGACCCTGCAGCTTCCTAAACAAAGTATTCTGTGGGTGTGCAGGATCCCTGGCTTACCCATGAATTTGCACATTGGAAACAACGTGAGCAACAGTGAAAAAAAAAAAAGGTGTGTCAATGTTGCACAGCCCTAGTGTGTGCTAGCCAGAATTGAAAGAATACTTTTGACTGTCCTTGAGGTATCCCCAATTTGTGGTTGACCCAATGTCATTTATATGCTGAAGGCAGCAAACAGGCACTGGTCCACCTTCTCAGCCTGGTCAACAAATAACTCTCCATTACCACTCCACAAGAGGATTTGTTTATGGGAGCAGAAGGCCCATCTGGCTCCCAGCCCCTGCTTTGTTGCCTGTCTAGCTCCAAATGCACTAATTAATGTGCTTAGTTTGGATTGGGCTGGAAAGCGATGAGTGTTGCAAGGTCAAAGACAAATAACATACAGCTAAATAGGTCGGCAGTGAGGCAGAGTCTCGATCTGTTCCTCCTTGTTTTGTGGATTTGTTGATGTGTATATTTATATTGTTGGTTCTGACCGGCTCATTTACATAATGTTTAAACTTAGTCATGTTTAACCCTTAGATCCCCCCTCCTTCCATCTGCTCTATGCAATGGTACTAGGGCTGGGGGATATGGCCATCATATATCATGATATTTTTCTTAGTTTTGATGATATAACAGTATTTGACAATATTTCGTTTTCCAGCACTTAAATTACAATGTGATATGACATATTTTTTATGTCATTATCTTGTAATGCATTTGTCATTGTGCTATTTCATTCTAAATGACTGATTTTCTTTTATTTAATACTGCTGCAAGGAAAATTGAGTCTATGTGTATGTATATCTCAAGAGAGCAACACAACTGTGACACGTGTATTTGTGTGTGTTACTTTCAGATGGCTCTGACAGATTTTTATGTGAGTCTGTATTCAGCTATCAAGTTGCATCAACATTGAAACAGGTGAAGCATGGTAAGTCATTTAGTTTGTTTGAATAGTAATTTAATATAATTTCATTATCAGCAGCAGTTGTCTTTGTTCACATTACAACATTTAAAAAATAGTTTCTGTAGGAATAACAGTTAACAGTTAATAATAAATATTCCCATAGGCACATTTGCAAAATGTTAAATTGAAGGTATTTTGAACCAGGGGGTGGGACTAGTGGAATATTACCACTGCAGTCTATTGTAATCCCTATCGCTATTTTTTTCATCTACATGATTTGAGCTTTAATTAAGGCAATACAAGGATTCAGTGTCTTCCGATGACATCGCTGGAGGACATAGTCAAACTCAATAACTCTTAATAACTGTTAAACTAAGTGAATGTGTGCAAAACTGTTTAGAGTTTAAGTGCCCTCCCTCACTCCAGAATACCTGTCTGATGTGTTTTTGAGTTAAATCCCAAGCAGAGCCCTCCACTCCGAGCTCAAGACTTTTAGTTGTTCCAACAAATACAAAAAGATACGCTGAGGCTGCCTTAAGCATCTGTGTCCCAAATCTCTGGACAGGCTGCCTGAACAGCTGAGGACCACACAAAGCTGTTGATGTTTTTAAATGTAGACTAAGGACATACCTTTTTAGATTTGCTTTGATTATAAGAAGCTATTTGCCTTTGCTTGTATTTCCCCCATTTATTGTATCTTTTTATTGCCCTGTTTTAAACTTTAAACGTAAACTTATTTATATCCCCGCAACAACAGTGTCAGGGATATTATGTATTCGCTCTGACTGCCGTGGCAGTGGCGGATCCTTTTCTATGAGAATGCAATATCTTGAATAGTTTATTCAAATCTTTTCATATTTGCTGTGGACACTCATTCGCCTGATTCACTTCGCCGCCATATTGGTCAAATCTGATGTAATGTTAGGTACGGATGTGGAAGTGCCAGTTCACTTCAACGTTAAAACGTAGCCATAAAAATGTCACTTCAAGAACCAAAATAGTCAAAACAACAGGTAGAATACACTATTGGAATTACAAGATCATGATTACCTGACTCAGATTATTTTTCACTGCTGTAGTTTTCGTGTTTTGAAATACATGGAAGTGAATTAGTCATCAGTTCATCGAAATGCGGCGAAGTGAATAAGGCGAATTACCTCTAGAGGAAGAATCTTACTGATTTTGGTGACCCTATGACCTTTCCTCTAGCGCCAACATTATACCAAGCCTCCAATTTTCAAATGAGCGTATTTCCTAAACCGTTAGTTGTACAGTCATGAAAATTATACCCAGAGATGCGGCTCCTCATAGTTTTTAATTGCTTATAGGCAAACCATATGACCACCAGATCCAATCAAATTTCGGAAAAAAGCATGTTAAAAGGAAGTGGGCAAGGAGGCCTGTGAAATCGTGAGTTGTTTTGCCTCATGGTGGCGCTATTCTCACAAAACTAAAAACACAAACTCCGCAACGGCTTGTCCAACAATGATGAAATTTGAAATGTGCTGTCCTTTTGATATCCTACTGGTGTTATCAATATGAAGTGATATGTAAAACAATATGGTTGCCATTTTGATTTTGTACAAAAAAAAAAAAAAAACCTCCACATGATTCTTGCTAAATTTCTTGTGTGGCAACTATGGACGACCAGTTTTAAAAGTTGCCTAAAGAAAATTGGTAAGCCAAACAGTTTGACTGGATTTGGGGGCGTAGTCAAAAGACATCATTGAGGATTGGGGGCATTTCGAGGATATACCCTTTGCTGTCAGCCACCAAAAGTCTTAAGTCTAATTGCATATTATCATATTATGTAATATCACTGATCTTGTAATTTCTTTTAAATACTTTATTTTGATGTTTGTAAAGCACATTACAACTGTATTAAATGTGCCATATACTGTAAATAAAGTTTGATTGATTGTTTTGTATTCTCCCAGATCAACAAGTGTCTCGAATGGAGAAACTTGCAAGTTTGGTAGAAGAGCTGGAAGCAGACGAGTGGCGGTATAAACCAATTGAGCAGTTATTGGGATTTACGCCATCATAAATGAAGAGCTTCTACAGTATTTGCCTTTGGTTGACACGCCAGCCACACAGACTATTGAAATCGGGATAAAGGAAAGAGTTTGATTCAATAAAATAAATGATCTGTTAACACTTAAACTTGATAGTCCATTGTAGACTCTCCACATCTTATCAATAGGATATCAGTAGCTTGTCAACAGTCTGTCAGTCGACTGCTAATAGCGGGTCATCACTTGTTGGCTAAGCTGTAAAACTGTAAGTCAACATTTTCACCTAAAAACTTGTTTATAAATGTATCCCCTACCTTAACCCTAAGTGTTCCCGCTACCTTCAAATTAAAAATAAATTGTTAAAAGTCTGTTTAACCTACCCTGTTGACTGTCTACTGATGGTGAGTTAAAGGTCTCTAGATACTACCCACATTCAACTTACACTCTACTGATAAGATGTAGATTTTTTTTCTCTCTTAGTCATTTTGCCCCATTAGAACTTATTTCAAAAAATTTTTATAGTTGATATATTAGGCCTATGCTGATAAAGCCAAGATACTGGATTTTATGTTGTAATATGAGAAGGGATGAGATTATTAATATAATCACTAGTTTACTATTGTTTGTATGTGTATGGTTTGCTTGTGTGTGTGTGTGTGTTTTTTTTTGTTTGTTGTTTTTTTTTTTGTGTAAAATTGTCATGTTTGACCTTGTATTAACAAATTGAAATAAAACCGTGTATGTCACTTGTCGAGTAAATCTATGTATTAGACAGATTTAATTAAATGGTCATTAGATTATCACATCATAAACAAAAGACCTGGGTCTATAGATTTATTCTGCCAGACTATTGTGCAGCCTGAAGTAGGCCTACAGAAGCAAAGAGTATCATGTAGAGCTGAACAATCAAGGGAAATATGATCGAAATCGAAATGTAGCAATCAGGAGGCTGCAATATTTGTTAAAGGCGCGTGTGTCAAAATACCGTTCTATGTTCTATGTAATTGAGAATAATCATGCAAAACTCATTCTCTCAAATATCGTGAATCATATCACAATTGCAATATCAGTCAAAGTAATTGCGATTAGATTTTTATTTTCTTCAAATTGTTCAGCCCTAGTATCTAGGGTAACTTGATGCATCCATTGCAGCGAGACATTGTTTTTCCACGCGGCTGCGCTGTCACTCATAAATCTAGAGAAAAAAAAATACACTGCTCCCCGAACAAACAGTGTCACCTCCCCCTCCTTCAGTAAGTCCTCGCAGCTGCTTGCTCCGACAGCAGCAGGCACTCATGGCAGGACAAAGACAGCCTGTCAACAAGATCATACTTGGGACATTCCTGGGTCACTTGTTGTCTATGTGCCTGCTGCTGTGAAGTTTGTCTTCACACAAATACACTCTTTTCGTATTCTACGGTTGTTGATATTTATATTTATCTGTAAATAACATATTAGGAGGGCTGCTGTTGATTCATTGAGCTGATGGCTAGAGGTTTAAAATGAAACCGGACACACTTGTTTACATATTTGGCCTTGTTGTCAGTTTTCCTCCGTTTGACAGTGAGGAAAATGTACAGTACATGATGTCTCAGTGAGTGAATGATTTTACATCAATGAGGCGTGGACGCATACACAGAATGTACTGTTCTGGTCTCGGTTGTCTTGTTTTTTTGTGTTCCATAAAAGGGCGTCAGTGCCCATACAGGCCACACCCCCAGGTCCTCTCCATTTTCTTTACCTTTTAACTTACGTTTTCCTACACCACAGCTTTCAGTCCTTGACTTACTTTAACTTCACTTTTACTTTACGACTTTAACTAAAGTAATGTTTTTCTTTAATTAGGTTAGGCAAAGCAAGGCAAGTTTATTTATATAGCACATTTCATACACAGTGGCAATTCAAAGTGCTTTACATAAAATAGATTGAAAAAGAAAAAGGAAAGCATAGAAAAATGATTTTAAAAAGTATAAAATGCATAAAATTAATTTAAAAAAAAATCACATTTGGTGTATTTGGGGGTGGCCTATTGGGGTCACAATATCCTCGTTAAAGACAGTAGGAACGTGATCAATGTAAGAATTCCTAGTACTATGTGACCAAATGTATTATAGCGTTGTATTTCCTGTAAATTGTCAATCTTGGCTTTAGGCTTCTTCACAATTGTGTTTCGTTGAACTCCGTTTGTTACTTTTGACCTAATCATGTGATGAGATTTTGAAAACGTATTAGGCTGGCTTATTTCATACTGTCTGCTTTAACTGTCAGTATTTCAGAGTGAACACACAGATTTCTCCTGGTCAGAATGTAGACTAATGGCAACAGCCCCCCAAAATCATAACATCCCGGCCAGTACATTTTGTGCCTGCGCACGTTGCCTATCTGTTTTCTCTCATTTCCTCTTTGCTGTAAAGTACAATCCATATTCCGTAACCACTCCCCTTCACGTGTTGCTGAACTGTCTGGCAGCCGTCCAAAACTTTTTCTCTGAGCAGACTTCCAAGCATGCACTGCAAGAAGACCATCCTGGCAGGGAGAGCTAACTAAAAATAGATCACAGAAGTTTCTGGATTGCTACAGTATTTTACACTGGTTTCTAGTCTGTGCAGTGGTAATGTTTAATGTTTAACTATATTACATGGCCTGATTTATTGCAATAACCATCTCTAACCCCTGTAATCTCATTGAAGACAAGAAAAATATAAATACCAGTAAATAAGAATAAAACAGGATAAAATAGAATTCAGGTCAAATTGTTGATTTCATATTATATGTGCATTCTCCCGTTTTCTCCAGTGTCTGGTGTAAGCTGGATCCTGATTTCTTATTCTTATTTTATTTATTAACTCTTTACATTTTCCTGTAGTTGGGAGTCTTGGCCTAACCAGTTGCAAGTTTCATGGCTGAAAAATAATTTGTATTAAGTACTTGTCTTGTTCTGATTCTGGATTCCTGTCATCTCATTCATTGCTTTGATGTTTTAAAGTGATCCAGTGGCATTAGAACATTGTGTTTATTAATGTTATTAACGAGACAAGCATTTTTAAAGGAATAGCAAATAAATAAGTGTGAGGCGAAAGTTTCTAAAACTGATGAATCATACAACCCCGCTGAATAAATGTGCATGAGGAAGAGTACATACCAATAGTATAGAACCAAGAATCATCACACAAACCTATTGTGCATACATTTTAAAGCAACATTTTATTTGTGCATAATTTACTTAATAGTCTGTGTTCTAAAGTGCAGTTGAATATTTGCATTGCTGTACCACATTGATTGATGGCTACCTCTATAATACTATATTACAGAGGTAGCCATCAATCAGTGTGGTACAACAATGCAAATATTCAACCGCACTTTACACATCATACAGTGTATGATGTAATGGTAGGTAGAAAACAGATGACGTAATGTGCTCTGCAACACAGAAAACTGAGCCGTGTGCATGCATAGCCAGCCCCGTATACCTACTTTGGTGTTGCCCATAGATCCATCTATGTATGTTTAAATTATATTTAACAAAGAAATACAATATAAGCCAGGCAAGTCTGGGCAAGATCTTGTAGATTTCCATAACACACTGGGATCTCATTGCTTCAACCCCCTTTTCTTTCTTCTCTGTTGGCATGTTACCAGGCAAGATACAGCCCTGATGTCGTGCCTCTCATTCTGATTGGCTGGTCAGTGAGAGATGGGCGTGTCCTAAACACAGTCCATATAAAAACATTGTTGCAGGACAAGCTGCATAGCTGCGAAGCTGTTGACTCAATGTACACACGTAGCAAAAACAACTTCAGATAACCATACTTTGCAGCCTTTTTTCACGGCAGAAACTGACAACTAGAAGCTCAAAAACGGATTACCACCTCTAGAACGTAAGTACTCTTGTCTTGTAGTTTTAAATCTGAATAGAATAATTAAATAGCTATTTCTTCCCTCATTAAGTAGGTTGTTTATGCAAAGGTCAACTGTTTAGTAGTCACATTATGTATAACTCAAACGTATTTATGAAAAAAGGTAGGCTACTAGTTTCTTGCCAAGCCTTTGTCTTGGATGACAATGAGTTGGACAAGGTGTCCTAATCTTTCATTGTTTCTCCTGATACAGAACTGACAAACTGCCAAAGCAGCTGACAAAGAGTGCAAACACTGCAAAGTCAAGAAGACAACCATGCCTACACACTCTGCAACCAGTGAAATCAGCAGTTTACCCCCTTCTCCTCTGGACAGTTCTCCCAGAAGGCTTTCCTGGGGGAGACTGGTGCAGAGGTTGTCTGATTTCAGTACAGGAGTCAACAGCAGCAGCAGCAGCATAGACTCAAGCTCAAACAATGGGAGCAGGAGCGATCTCTCTGACTCAGGTAAAAGAAAGAAAGAATGATGATACAACTTAAACCTGTCCTTCCAAGTTAATTGAATTTTGAATTTAATGCATGGTGATCAGCACTAATTTGCCATTCATCTCCCTTTTATCAGGGTCAGACGTGTCCTGTGACCTCTCTCCATGCAGTGGGGACCTGTTTTATGACCCCATGGAGGAGACCCTTCTGAAAGGAGTGGTGGACTTAATTGCCCGAAGCCTGAGGGATGCAAAGGATGCTGACTGTGCCTTGAGATGCTCTAAACTTCTCATCCCAGAGAAACTGCTGGAGCACATTGGACGTGAGCTTCTTCACCTGGCTGCTAGCGAGCCCTGTGGTTTGAGGGGGGCCCTTATTGACCTGTGTGTAGAGCAGGGGGCTGTCTGCCAAAGTGTGGAACAAATAGCAGTGGACCCCTACCTTGTGCCCACTTTTCAGCTCATACTGGTGTTGAGGCTTGAGTCGAGTGGACTGTGGCCTAAAATACAAGGACTTTTTAGCACCAAGTCACCCTCTTCCACTCAAGCAGTGAGACAAGCCATTAGACTTAGCACTGGCTTCAGAGTGATCAAGAAAAAACTCTACAGTTCTGAGGAATTGCTCATTGAAGAATGCTGAACAAGGCAAATAGACTTTCACCAAGGGACTGGTCTTGCGGCATCTCCTAGTAAATATTTTAATATGCCCTTCTAACCCCACAAGGGGACCTTGGCATTATCATAATGAAATGTATGTGTTGCCTTCTTAACTGTAAAGACGTATTTCTTACAATGATGTAGCCTACTGTTGAGAGCCACAGTTCATGGTACTTGGAGAGCATATTGGACACCTGGAGCTTCATGCTGACATGCAGTTTTGCAGATTTAAAAAAGAAGAAAACAAAACAAAACAAAAAAAAACATTTGACAAATAGGCATTTTTCAAGTACTGCTCAAAATGCGTACCTCAGTTTCTATTGAAACCAGACTATGGCAGCTAGCTATATGGTAATGTAGTCATTTTGAGACCATTGTTCTTTATTTTATTTTTTTATGTGGCAAGTAGTTATACACCAAGGGGTCCTTTCCGAGGACTTGGATTTGAAAGCAAACAGCTTAGCAGTACTTGCTTCCGATGTAGGCAAGCTACTCTCATCGGAAGTACATTCCTTTTCTTTTCATCGTAGACATGACCATGCCCTGCATATTCAGCTGTATTTATTTGATATTCAAATATCCTCATTGCACTGTTTTTTTTTTGTACTTTCATGACTGCAGAATAAATTATTTTTTAACAAGTCATTTGTGTCTTCATTTCTTTAAACCTAGCCAATCAAAATGTTCTTTACTAACTGGAGTGCCCCAGCCAAAAAAAAAGCTCATCTGGGTCACATGACGAATGACTGGTCAAATTCACCCAGAATGAGCTGTTTTGAAATGTCCTACTTTCTACATTTAACATGGTAAATGTGTATATAATGTGAGCTCATTTAATTCAGATTTAGTGTTCAAGGTAAGCACCTGTCGCCCTATTTCCTACTTGGTAATGATGTCAATCAAATCCTGTCTGGGCACAATCTTCATAACAGTACTGGATACCCGCAGCACTGGCTTGCGCAAAACTCTATGCAAAGTCAATGGGGCCACGCTCTGAAAAACACTGAAACCCCTCTCAACGGTGCACCCAAAGTTGGTTTTAGTGTTTATTTCAGGGCTTGTACAGACTGGATCATGGCCCCATTCACTTTGCATTAGATTGTGGCAAACTAGCATGGATTGTGGTGAGATAGGACTCGATCAACATCATTGGTAAGCAGGAAATAGGGCTAGGAGTCCAACATTCTGAACCTAACCTCTAAGCCGGCAGTTCCGAACACAGCCTATTGGGTTGTACTGAAGGACCACGATCAGTTATTCATCACTAACCCATAATGTAACTGAGCAACATAATTCGGATGGAATTTGATGCTGCGTTCCCTGTTGGGTGAGCGCCCTCGTCTGATCCAGACTGTGAACTACAAGTCGGTGTCAAAACTGTAAACGTGCACAAAGCCATGTTTCCAGTGTGGCGTCTGTACAGTCACAGTCAGTTGCCCTGCCAAAATTTGTTGATGAGTAATGTGCTGACTAAGTTATTATCTCTAGCCTATCCTCTTTTTCGCATGCACGCACACACACAGAAAGATGACTCAGTCAGATCCAACATTTACCATGTTGATTTTATCAGTTGGGAGTAAAAACAATGTGGAAAACATGAGCAAGACTTTAACTATATTCTTAGTCTAACAACCCATTTTGAAAAAAACAAACAAAAAAAAAAAACATTTGAAAAGAGAATTTAACAATAAATAGCATATTATCAACTTAAATAGACAGACAGAAAATTGCTTTGTTCAACCCATAATAGGTGTTTATCAGAGATACTATACCCCAAAACCATTACTTGTCAGACACTGACTTTGTGGGAAGGTACGTCTTTATCATTCTGTCCTATGGCTTCTACTGGGGAGACTCACGGATCTATAGATGGGTTTCACTGCAGCATTGTGGCCGAGATGTGCGTGCAACCATGGGGCAGAAGGTGGACATTCAACACAGGTAAAAAATGATTTGTTGTGGAGTAAATTGCACACAACTGTTTGTGGTCTGGAGCAAAGGAGGAGTCTGGTAATTGCTGAGAAGTAACTATTGAGGCAATCGGCACAATTAATCTGAGCCAATTAAGCTGCCGATTGAAAAGTGTACGTTCTGCAGTGCATGTAATGCACCCAGTCTTACATTATTCATGTACAAGATTTACAAATGGAATCTTGCTCACACTGATTACCAACACCATTTATTGCCCCCTGAATGCATGCGCACGAAGCACTGTTGGCAAACAAGAAACCCATCTATATGACTCAACCCATAATACAGTTAATGGATGTACTGTACACAGGGCAATATCCTGATCGTATTCACATCCTACGGCAAAGTAGACGACAGGCATGTTGTATAGTGTCTGGCAAGCCTTGGATTTGGCGTATACTCGTTAAGAGGTTACACGTTATCCCTGCATAGTTTCAAAGGTTCAGGATGTGCATGTGAAGTCAAATCACAGAATTGCTCTCAGCTTCATCACCCTCACCGATTTGACTGTAGAAAACTTAAGAGGAAGCATTCTCTGTGGTATCTATCAATTGCTACATAAGGACAGTGGTAGGACTACGTCTCACCTCAATGTTTTTAGGGTTTCATACTGCATTCATACTAAAACCATGAAGCGAAGTCAAGCATCGGGACATGGAGGTTATCCTATTCATATGACCTCAGCAGTGATATTTATTAGGGGTGTGACAATGTATCGTGCCACAATATATCTCAATGTGAAAATGTGGCAATATGCAAGGTTGAGATGAAAAAATGGATTGTGATACCAACTCTATCACTTAGTTATACCTCTAATCATACCAGCAAAACTGCCCTGAGAATGTCAGACTCAGCAAAACTTTGTTTATTGCAATTTATGACGAGATGATTAGGCTACAACATGTTACTGTAACAATTTTGTTTACAATTTGATAAGAAATGGAAATATAGGGAATTTTGCATTGTTTTGCACATTTTATGCCTTTAAAATAAAATATTTTCTTCACTCAACATTTGTTCAAAATATTGTGACAATATTGAATTGTGAACCCAGTATCGTGTATTGAATCAAATCGTGTCCTGTGTATATCATCACACCCCTTATATTTATTCATTCATTTAGGTTTTTCCATTGTCAAAAATTATGATAAAACTCCAGGTCCCAATTTTTCACAGCCATGGAATTAGCCAGTTCTCCTAGTTATCTTGAAGAACGTACCATATTCTGAAGGACAGAGGGGTTGGTTGGTTGGTTGGTTTGTAGTGTTTCTCATTGTGTCATCTTCACGGTCCTGATTGTTAGAGCTTAAATATTTACAGCCAATAAAATTTTCTTTTGTGTTGATTCTGTAAACCTGGAAAGAAACAAAAAAAAAGTGTTGTTTTAAAACTTTACTTAACTATAAATGCAAGAACTCTCTCTTAAACAGCATCAGAAATAAGAAGAAACATGAGTTTTGAGAGCTTACCTATCAGTCTGATAGCAGCTTCAGCCATGTAATGAAGCCGTGATCTCAGATAGCTTGGCACAGCTTGGTGTGCGAGCCTTCTGGGCCCTCTGGTATAGGTCATTGTCTCCAAAATACCGAGCTCTGTATAGCATGCCTTCTTCTGCAATAGAACAGACAGACTAACTGACAGATATAAAAAAAAATATATATATATACAGTATATTCTATCTATCTATCTATCTATCTATCCATCTATCTATCTATCTATCTATCTATTCTATCTCTTAACTATAAATGTGTAATACATAAATTGATCAAAAGCTGTATGTTTTTTGGAATGTTTTCTTGGAATCTTAGAACTCAGTGGCCAGTAGCCATTGCTACATCATCAAAATGTTCAGTTCTCAAAATTCTAGCGCACATATTAAATCGTACATCTGAAAGGGTTAATAGGATACGATAGGTAAAAACAGGTAACTGTGAGTTTTCAATTGTATTCACTGTATTTTGTGGATGTAAAAGGTAAGGGAGTAAAAGAGATCTATATTCCACTGTACGATGGGTTAAGAAAGATCCAAATAGCACATTTTCCATCCACAGATCAAGCTCTTCAAGAATGTATGTGTATATACACCACATTGATATGGTCACAAAAATCACGGATTGGGGCTTTAAGAACTAAGATCAATATGTTCCTCTTAATTTGTTAAACATCCCTAACATCCTTTCAGGTGTACATTTCTTGGAATTCTAGACCTCCATAGCTTTCAATGACCAGGGCCATTGTTACATTGTCATTAGAATGTTCAGTTCTCAAAATTCTATCTCACATTTGAGATCGTACACCTGAAAGGGTTTATTCAGATTATTTTTCATCCTCAGTCAATCGCATGACTGGCTAATAGGAATGAAAACACATAGCCATAGCAACATGACTGAACAAAGTCAATGTTGTTTTTCAAGGCAAACATACTTTGCTGCTTCTCTTTCCAGCAGTTGTTGCGGAGGTTGGAGATGTAATCATCCTCCACCGTCCTCTCCAGAGTCTTCAGACTGAGTCCGTTGTACTCTTTGGAGAAGTGGTCCCCCACAAAGTATGGCACCTTCAGGGTCTCGGTCAGCCTCTTGTGGATGTGACCCGCTGACCTGCATAGAGACAGCGCACATGGTGAGTGAGCACTGGACTCCACATGACTAAACCCTGGACACGGATAACAGAGTGGAGAGTCTGGCACCATCAGTTCCTCTCAACATAAATTGTACTGATAACGACACGGAGAGGCAAGGCTGCTAACTATTAAGTGCATCTCAAAGACGATGACACTGTAGGCGTAGAGAGAAGCCAGATATCTGGGAGCCGTTGACGTGGAAGGACACAACACAATGGGCACCATGATAAAACAAGAAAAGAGTTCAGTGAGTTCTTGTAAACTAACTGGTGTTGCATTAAGATGTCCATTTCCTAACAACAGACTGACATATTAGTCAGCAATTACTGGATTAGCAAACACAATTCTGCCATTTGTTTTGTCTTCAGTATTGACCAAAGGGCAAATAAGATGGTGTAAATCTGACATAAATGTATAAATCAATTATAGAGTCCAACTACTACTTGCTCTCAAGGTAAGGAATTAGTATTTTGTACCTAAAAGCATGAATCCAATACAGTTAGCCCATTGTGAACGAAACAGTCATTAGGTTACTTCAACAATTATGTAACTTGAAAATAATCTTTTGTTGAAGCCCCTTTGCAGATTTGCAAAGCAAATGAACCCCTCTCAGTGTTTTTCAGCACTATTGCCAAACCTCCTTCTTAGGCAAGCGTCCACAGCTGGGATTAACACTCACGGCCTGAAGCTGAGGCTGTAAGGGGGGTTGTTGACCATCATCTGACTCAGAGCAGACACAATGACCAGGATCAGGATGGGCATGACCTGAACGAAGAGGGCAAGACCTCCCTGCAAGACAACAGATTTCTCCTGACACAACATCATGTAAATACCTGCACTAAAGCCTGCTACCTCATCATCCGTTGTAGATGGTTTTTATTTTTAATGTATGTATATATATATATATATATACATATATACAGAAACACACACTCAGTGGTCACTTTATTAGGTGTACAGGTGTACCTAATAGAGTGGCCACTGAGTGTATATAAGTGCCTGAAACCACTGTGTTTTGTTTTTGTTTGTTTGTTTGTTTGTTTGTTTTGTTTCTGCCTCTCTTTGTGGTAATGGGGTAATTCATTTTTCACATAGTGTAAATTGTAAATTGTCTTTTTCTGTTTTGTTTGTTTTTTATCCATATTTGTAAGTTGTATCTTTGTAGAGTGACACTGTAATAAACGTTTCTACTCCACTCACAGCTGCTTTGGCAGACATAGTCACCAGTGTATTGTTCTTATGGGGGCAGTTCACATTACAGATGATTAATCTGTCAATTTGGCCTAAGTCGACCAAGACTTTGTTTGTAATTAAAGGTAGAATCTGAAATGCCGTCAAACAGCGACCTCTAGGCAAAAGAGCCCACGCTTGGTACTGCACTTTGTTTACTTTTCTCCAGACCTATCTTGGCAGAGTCTGAGGTGTGGCTAACAGTAGCAACCCCTCCCCTATACTCACTGAAATCCAACCCCCACATCAGACAAAAACAAAAAAATATAAACACAACACAATACCAAGAGGAGCTCTTTTGCCTAGAGGTCGCTGTTTGATGACATCACAGATTTTACCTTTAAGTCTCAGATTTCTTTTTTTTTTCTTTTTCCATGCTGAATTTTCTTAATAACTACAAGAACTTTTCTGGTAAGCACTAGATTTAAAGAGGTCCCTCTGCATGATTGCATGTGGGGATTAAATCAAGAAATCAATTAGACTGCAAAATCCTATAACTATTAGTCGTATACAGACATTTGAACAGAAAGACAATATTGCTAAATATACAGGGTTGCAACACATTTTAAAATAAAAAATGATGTACTTTTTCCTGACCTTAAATCTATTTTTTTCTTTTACATAATCCATAATTACATAATAATCAAACATATGTGTAAACAAAGACCAGAGCTTTATTTTGGTACAATTAGTTCCCTGTTGCAATGTAAGGTACCAGTTCCTACACAGCAGTTATGAGGGTGGAATGTCTCTCATCCAATCACAACAAGTGTTTGAAATTAAATGTTGTATAACCTGATGTATGCTGATGGTGGCAGGGCAATGTGACTATTAATTGAACCCTTGCACTAAAGAACCATATAACTCATATAACTTGGACAGCCCATGTATTTGCAGTTGTACAGTCAATCCCAATCACTTGAAGTGTGAATGTGATAGGTCACAAGAAAGTACTCAACCTCTACTGTCTTTAACTATGAATGAACACAGCACTCTAACTTACCATTTTTAGATATTAAAGTTTGAAAACATTGTACCTCTGCAAACTTAAAATTTAGCTATATGGTTCTTCATCTGAGGTACACAATTAGGCTGCACCATTCCATTGTTAAAGAGTATTCTTCACAACAACAAATAGACTATCATATGTTGAATGACAGAGGGTCAACAACTACATAAAATATGTAGTCATTTGAGCATTACGACTAAACAAAAGCATTTTTCCATACTTTCCCAAATCTTTTTGGTAAATTGCCAAACTTATCAAGACTGGGAAATTATCAAATTCAGGAAACTTGATAGAGCTGTAAGGTCAATTCTAATTTTGAAAAAAAAATGACTCAATGCTTCCCCCTGCTGTTTAATATACTGAAGTACATAATTAAGCCTTTCAGGTGCAGATTTTTTTTTATGTTTCCTTGGAATTCTATAACCCATTAACTTTCAGTGGGCAGTAGCCATTGGTACATCATCATTAGAATCTTCAGTTTTCAAAATTCTATCTCACATGTGAGATTGTACACCTGAAAAGTCTGAAGTACAAACTGCTAGGGGCTTAATGATAATAAAAATCTATTATAAAGCTTACATCGCGCTGTCGTTCTCTTCTCTCTGGCCTCTGGTAACGCATCCTCCCATTGGTGTATACATGAGCATTGCCTAGAGGGGAGTAAAAACATGGCAGAAACCAATACATTCATTATACAGAGAGTATACAAAACATTAGCAACACCCGGTCTCTTTCGACAAAAGCAAAGGTTTCTGACAGTGGAGAATATGGAATCCTGGTTATTCTGTCCTTCCTTACAATGTAAAGAATTATTTAATGCTGGGTTTAAAGTAGCACGTAATCATTTGTAGTTTTCATGAAATACATGGACTTTGTGAAAACGACGATCCTAAATCCACTTCAATCATGAGGGGGGGAACGGGTATAACCCAATACTAGGAATATGTTCCTAATGTTTTGTACACCAAGTGTAAGCGGCAATAATAGGCTAAATCAATGAAGCAATGGGAACATCACATAAGCCACACAAAAAAAGCCAGTGAAACTAACTTGATGGGAAGCCTCCACCAAAGAACATATTGAAGAGATCCTCAGGTGAAATATCAGCCTCAAAGTTCCCATTTTCAGGGCCTTGTCTTGAAGGATGCCTCTTCTCCTCTCCACACTGATCATACTGTTTCCTTTTGTCGGCGTTACTCAGCACAGCATACGCATTTCCAATCGCTATTGGGAAACAACACAAAAGATACTGAACATCTTCAGGTCAGACCGGTAAACCTTACATATTAATATCAAAAGAAAATACATAAACGCACAAATGTATAGCTTTAGTACAGTATCTCAGAATCAGGTTTATTTGTCAAGTATATCTGCACATACAAGTATATCTGCACATACAAGGAATTTGGCTTGGTGGGTTGCTCACATAGTAAAAGAAGACAAAGAACAAAAATAAACAAGAATGTCAAGTTTGTGAACAAACTTTATGTTGGCTTGACAAAGCCAAGCTGTAATCGACAGAAAGATGTTAAGATTTCCAACAAGCAATCCCCCAACTCTCTACAACAAACGGTGTAAAAGTTTAAAATCCTTAAGTGACAAAAAAAGTAATTTACAATATCATTAAGTTGGATTTGTCAAGCCAACTTAATAAGTTAAAAGACATCTAGAATAACACTATAATC
>OMKL01043430.1:0-11059 GCA_900302295.1 Parasudis fraserbrunneri
ACACACACACACGCACACACATACACACACACACACACACGCACACACACACACACACACACACACACACACACACACACACCTCTTCCCTACCCATCTATGTCACTCACCCATATCTGTCATACACTGTACTTTCTGATCACCTCCCCCCTATCTGTCTATGTCACTCACCCCATTTACAATGCACCCACTCAGTTTTGTCTGCTCCCCTGTATAAATAAATTGTTAGCTTGCAAACAAAGAACCAGGGTAGTGCATTCATTGCTGTACTCTGAATCTCTCCATGCTGCAACATGTTTTTTCATTAAAGGGGAACAACACCCAAATCAAGAATTACAACCAGTTATTTCCATGGCCTCGGAAAGTTCAATCAATATTTGTGAAGAAGAGCTACTCTCTCCCAAAGCCAGAGAAATAAGACTTATACTTGTGATGTCATCAAGTATAAAGTTTGGAGCTGCTCCATTGATAATGAATGAGAGACTGAATTTGTGGACTCACAGAATGTTTATTTTATTTTTATTTTTATTTTTATATTTATAACCAAATGAGTTTTATTCTATAGTAGTGTTCTCAGTTCTGAAGCAGAAAATATAACCATATATCCAGAACATTCCCCTGGGTGTTCTCAGTGTCACCTTTACCATCTCTCCCAATTCATTTTCTATGGAGCAGCTTCACACTTAATACCTGATGACATCACAAATTTGAGTTTTAGCACTAGTTTTTGGATTTGGGGGAAAGTTGTTTATGTTCACTAACATTTTTGGATTATCTTAGACCATAGGAATCAAATATGTGAATTCCGAAAATGGGCATAGTTCCCCTTTAAATTCCACCCTCAACCAAAGACTCTGTTGTCCGCCTCCATGAATAATCTGTTTAGGCTTAACAAGATTACTCCCCATCAATTCTGTTTGCTGAGCTCTTGACACAAAAACTTGACAACAGGTGAATACGAGTTTTCAGTTGTATTTGCTGTAGGTCTATTATGTGTCTGTCAAAGGTTTGTTTGTTAATGTTAAACACAAGAGTAAAACAGACCTTTACAATGAGTTAAAGTTCCAAAAAGCTGATTCTATCCAAAAAGCCAGATAGGCTTTTTGGATAGAAAAAAAGCCACCAGTGGGGCGGGCCCCATGCCAATGCCGCCTGGGCCTCCTCCAACCCCTGTCAGATAAGTCAAGGCATTCATGGGATCTAGCAGAAGTGTAGACAACAGACAAAATTACAGAGCTCAAACATGCCAGCAGAAACCATGAACTCTATGAGTTCAGATCTAGTGGACAGAACATGGCAAAAAGAAAAAAGGAAAATAGAAAACAAATCACCAGACTACTCACCTGGACCCCCCTTCTTATCTGTAAAACAGGACAACATCTATTATCAATTACTATTTCTTCCCCATGTAATAAGGAATTCCAGTATTCCTGTTTTCCTGGTTATTAGATTACTCTTAGGCCACAGAAACATCTGACTCGTGATCAAAACAACAACAAGAAATGCAGGAATTATCCTTTAATTACAAGTTAACACGATAACTACTCAGGTCTTTCAAGCAATGTGTTTAATTAGAAGCATACAAAGAGACAGATCACTTACGAATGTCTCTGAAGTGTATGATCAACTTCGCTGCCAAAGTCAGATACACAAGGGTGACAATGGCAAAGCAGAGGACAACACAACATGACTAATAATATACTGCATCATTAGTAGTATTTCCATGTTGGCTGCCTAGGTGAGTTGGATTAGTGGAACACCATTCTGAGAATTCAAGAGGCGAATCATGTGAGATGGGATAGAGGGACCTCTGTTGTGAGGAGGACATTTGACAATCGGACATCAAACTTACCAACATGTTCTGTGTCATATGTAAATGAGAATGCAAGTTCTATCATCGACATGCAAATGGCAATTTCTGTTTACATTTTAAATCGATTGGATTAAAAGTGAATTGATCCCATCTCTGACACCTATTGTTAGAAAAACTACACAGTGCACGGATTCTACAAAAAAATCTAAGGGGACACACTGCCATTACACTGGAACTTCTTGGCTTGTAATAGAGAATGTAGCAAGACTCCTCTGTCCTCCATTCATCTTTACTAATCAGGAAAGGCTTCCGCTGGCATGGTGTTCCAATGTTGGAACACTTCCTACTCACTCTGCATTTAGATTTAACATAAATATGTTTCTCCATATCAGTGCTGGATTTAGTGTGTGCGGCCCAAGTCTTCCTAATCACATCCTCACTGAAATAAGAGAAAATAACAGTCAGCTCTTCAAACAAGACACTAGGATATATCCAGGTTAAAGGGGGGAGAAAATAAGAAAATCACTCATCCAAACTTAAAAAATTCTGACATATTGAATAAATTATATAATTTTATTGTTCTCCTCCTTTTTTGAGTCGACTGAGTGTTTTGATACTTTCACAGAATGTATATAGCACCTAGACCTGCTTTATAATCAGGAAATAAATGGAAATTATGCTTTTTACAATATGTCCCCTTTAAGTAAATTAACACTGTTTGATAATACAACAGTGTGGTGATGCAAGTTAATTCTGTGAAAAAGGACAGTTAAGAATGAATAATTGGAAGAATGAATGGCATTTCCCCTGCTCATTACCTATTGTGCACAAATATGTACTCTACGTACTTACAGTAGGACTCGAGAGCCCTTCTGATACCGGCAGACACATAGAAACCTCCTGGCAGGGCACGCTTTGTGAGCGCACTGTTGTGGAAAATTCAATTCAAGTTTTCTAACCAGTTTGATTAAGAACAATGCTCTGCATGCACAAAGTCAGTTCAACAAGGGAATATACATTTTATGGGTATTTATTATATCAAATCATGATGGACAGTTATTTGGTCTCTGAATAATTGGAATAATAAGTGTTTAATCCTCTGTTAGAAATAACTGCTGTGCAACATGATTATTTATAGGGAATACACTTTGTTTTGCATATTGATTATCTCTCATTTATCTATTACCATTTCAGAAATCTGTTGAATAACATGATTTTGTTTCATGTTTACATTAAGGTATCAATAAGGTCACTTTACAATATAATACTGCACTGCAATATGGAAAAAATACATCTTTGCTTTTAAAGGTTATTCTGTAGCTGCCTACCATTGTTGCCTTTATCAATTGTTACCTTGATATTGACATGTAGCCTTCTAAACCACTACATATGATTTGCCTTCTCCAATAGGACTGGTCTTGGACACCACAATATGATTATTCCTAAATCATCAATGAACACAATCTTTACGAAGTAAAGAATTGTTGGCAATAATACCGGGGCAGCATATTGTTGAATGAAGTTGGGTACAGGTAGAGGGAGACTGGTGTGTCACACATAAAGCTCAACAGGAGGGTTTTATCCTCGTCACTTCTCAAAAAGTATTATTTCCTGAATAAAAAAAACAGGTATCGTAGTGAGTGAAAACCAAGATCAGTTTCACTGTCGAAATTCTATTTAATGAATTCGCCATAGGGCATCTCTATAAAACAAATGGCAAAAGAGGAAAAACTAGATCTGATGGTGTCGCATAGCAGATGCGTCACCATGCGATTTCTCCCCCATGTGATAGTGCCACTGTAGATAACCTTACAGCGTTATTAATATCTTGATCCTTATGTGTTGCTGCACTTGCATGTAATCTCGTGGGACTGAGGGACGTGGTTGGGTGGAAGGGCAGGATCACCTGGGAATGGTTAGGAGATGTCCTTATGCTGTAATGTGTGTGCATTATAATGAGCTGCCAAGTAAAGCCTTTTAACTCTCCATCATGCCTCCTCATCAGTCATCAAACAGCCACAAAGTCAAATATGAATGCACACTTCCCCAAAAAGAGGTTGAAAAGATTTTGTTTTCCCCTGACTACCAAGGCCTCGATGAAATGAAATTCAGAGAGAATACATTTCCGTGTTTTTATTTCTTTTGGCTTTATGGTCATATGAGTATTCATACATTCAGGTTGTCCTGAAAAAAAAAAAAGAGTATGACATAATTTTGCATTACAGTGTTGAGGTTATACATGCATTGTTACCAGCATTGCCAGGCGTACAATAATTATCATATTTGTACGATAATATAGCCCTCTGTATGATATACGAGCAATAATGCCAAAAGCCCCATGATGTACGATAACTTAACCATTATGTGAGACATAGTGTTAGTAGTTGTAATAAGGCTATCTCATTTTAATTCATTTCCTGACACAATCAGGATAGTAAAATATGGATCCTATGTCTGTGTTTATGCATCTCTTCTCACTTGACGTCTTTCCAGCCAATCATGCTTGTTGTGATGATGAACATGAGTCACATGAAGTTAGTTATTCACGTCCCTTTTGCCTAAGGACAAAGTCATTTTAGTTCCTATCTGTCATTGTTTATAGGGGCACACATTTGTGAAACTGTAACCTGAATTACTGTACACATTATATTTATGGATTATTTGTCTTGGTTATGACTCGTGTATGATACTTTTAAGCCTCTGGTACGATACTTTGACATTTCCCATCTGGCAAGGCTGATTATTACCCAAGGAGACCAGGTGAACCAAAAATAGGAAAAAATGGCTTAGACCCCCGAGGGTTAAATAACCAGTAAAAGTGGAGGATAATGTCCTAGAGGTTTGATGCAACACATGGATTGAATTGGGCTTTCTGTGTGAGAATTGAGTTGCCATATTAGAGTGTGACACCATTGCCAATATCTCGCATTTTTAAATAATTGCCATTGGCTGGTAACCGCGCCCACATGGCCGTTTAACTGTTAGCGCCCTCCCTTGTTGACACGAAATGCACATGTGAGTTGGCAGTTCCTCTTATATCTCCATGCCAGCGCTGCTCCATGCCACCACCAGAGAGAGACAGACTTTGTTACTACTGACTCGATGTGGACAAGATAAATGTTCTTCTATGAAGCTGAAACTGTGCCTCATTGAGTGAAAGCGTGCTCAAGTAACGTTACCTAAGTAAGCCGCCACACCTGAGAGGAACGTCTTCCGTCCCTTCATTATCAAGGAGGAAACCTAAATAGGCTATGTTCCCATTTTAGCAATAGCACAGCCACTCTGCTAATGGATAATGGTGTCTTGACTGCGGTCTGAAGGTATAAGCGGAATCAAAAATGTATGGAAAGAAGACATAGCTGCAGCATCTCGAAGTAGCAAGTATCACAGATTGGTAGAGTTGTGGGAACCAGTTAACCACCGAGTTAACATTATAATATATTGGAACTAACTTAATTGGACAATAAGCAATGCAATGTTAGCTGCTAACTAGGTTAGCTAGCTAATGTTAGGTCAACTAACAGGACGACATACGTTAACAGCAAAGGATAGTTTGAAGATAGTTAGAAGTGTAAGCCCTGTGTTGTAATTGTCTTGTTTTTCAGTTCACTTTTTGAAGTGATCTTTTCATGTATCATTCTGTGATGGATATTTAATATGATAACTACAACTAGTGTATGTCGTGTTAGATGTTTGTTCGGAAGGCACTCTCATGATTATCATACTTTAATCTGGGATTTAGCCTGTCATGAAACTGCTTGTTTAATTATAAGGTCCCCAAAAGCTCAGATGTCACCCTAAACTACAACCATGAGGCCACTGTGGCCTATTTTTAAGTGTTTTAACTTAGAAAATATTATGAAATAGGTTTGCTTCACATTATGGTGCTCTAAGGCTGAAATGACTATGGAATGCCTGGTAAATTATTTAGCAAAAGTCTACAACAACATGGGTGCTGCAGCGGGTTTCAACAGGACCTACAATGGATGGGACAGAGGGAAATGGTAAACTACACTGGACTTGTTTAGGCTACATAAAGATAGAATGCCAGTTTCTATGTTGAAAGTCATTTAGACCCCAGCTGTATTATTATGGTGTTTCTCTGTGTCATGGTTTATACATGGCTTTTAAATAAACAAGAATGTGGAGTGAAGTAGTTAGCTTTAGCTGGCGTGTTCCTTTAGGTGAGCAACATACCACTCAGCCATGATTGCTAACTTTGTAGTCTATAAGTTTGCAGTTGAAGTTATATAGAAACAATGACAGCAAAAGTGGATTCCTAGAGATGCGTTCCCACACATGCACATGACATGTACCCCTTTTCTGTTCAACGATAGTGGATGACACCGTAGTGGACTTCAATGAGCCCCTATGACAGCAAAAGTGGATTCCTAGAGATGCGCTTCCATGCATGCGCGTGACGTAGGAACTGTATTCAGCTTGTAGACTATAGAACAATAGAAAACTCTTGTCTATTTGTGTGGAAATGTGAATGTAAACAAAAGCGAGCTGTTTACAAGAAAATTGTTGGATACCTTGAAATAATTAAAAACAAATATATCTCACATCTGTGCGACCACTCTGTCGAAATTGGGTCTCTCTCCAGACACTATATGATCCAGGGACCTCCACTGTAGAAACAGCTTAATATTCAGAAGCCAAAAATGTGGGGTTGTTCTGCTTGCAGCAAGCTGTGACATATCCGGTTTATTTTGGTGACCAGCAGAATCGTTTGGACCTCTGGTCATGATCTTTCAAAACAAAGGTTCTCAACTCAAAATCAATAAGATGCATTTTGAATGAACAAAAGTTATTAAAGTGAAATAAATATAAAGACTATAAACTCAAGTATAGAGGGATTAGATGTAGGGTGATTTTCAGTAGGCTATACATACAGTTCATTTCTCAGTGAACTTGATCATTTTCACTTGACCCAGGCCAGTAAACTTGCTCTGTGAAGTATTATAATTGAGGTAATGCCATGCAAACTGAACACATATCTTTTGGGGGTGACTTTCATGGGAAACTGTTTTCATGCATAGCCATGTAGAATTAAGTGCTGATGGCTTTCAACTGACTTGGAACCTGTATTAGGCAGTCGGCCTAAATGTAGTACCATGCTTCCAACGTTAGTTATATTTTTAGCCTACAAGCATTATTCCTAGCACTTAGCCTCGTTCAAGCTGTTGTAATGTAACCAGGGCACTTTTCTATAGGTTCATCCCATCCTCACTAAGCAAAGTGCCCTTGGGTAATTGCGCACTTTGGTGACATATTGTGATGTGGGATGTATAGTGTGTAAATATGCAAATGTGCATTTGCACAATTCTATTTTATTTTTTAAACAAATGGGGCAGACTAATTGCATGCATAGCCTACCGGTGCTGTGTGCGTCTGAGTGTGCAGTCCAAAATTATTACTAAATCATTACTAAATTAGTCAATAACTTCATTAGGACTGCACTGAAGCGCATCAAGTATTTATTTTTGTTGTTTAATCTTGTCTTGAAATGACGTCATTCCAATGAGATGTGTTTATGTTGCAGACACCTTTTTATAACATTAATTGTGAAGTCATTCATTCTGACGTTTGAGTGTACCATAGTTACATTCTCTGATTGGGAAACCTAAATTATCATAATATACTTAAATGTAATAGCTTGTTTTTCACCATATGCCATCCAGTATAGACCTGGGGAGTGAGGTTCCACCTGTGATTTTCCTCCATTGTAGCCACCCACTGAAGATCAAAACAAAGATCAAAGTATTACAGCCAAACCATATTGTGTAGGCGCATAATCTTTGATGGAGGTATAGTCAAAGTATAATTCTTATACTGTTACAACCAATAAAGGTAAATGTTTTAACTTAATCTTTGAGAAAATGTGTTTTATATCGTAATCTTTACTCGTTTCCATGGTAACTACTACAGCACCCATAACGCAATGCCAATCTTCGACCAATCACAAGAGCACAACTACTTTGAGGTTTTGTATCCCTTGTCATTCCTGTTGGTTATCACGGCATGCACTGCCATCTTTGTTTTCATGGAAGCTATCAATAAAACATACAAAACATGAAAATTATGGCGTTTAAAAACAAATGAGTCAAGTCATCGTGAGTATATAATTCTCCGTATAAAGCTCTGTAGCGTTCGCTCTGTAAACGCGTAAATATTCAATTGCATCAGGTAAACAGTCTTGTACCCATTACTTTTTTCCCCCGTTTTTCTCAAATGTAAAAATGCAGATCTCATATAATTATGCTCAACTCTGCTCCTGTCAAATGTCAGACTAGTTGAATAAGTGGAACCATATAAAGCCTCTACCTTGAGAAACCCCTATGGTAAAAGACCATAGGAAAAAATTTGTCCGGAACCAGGCCGGTCTTAAAACTGTCATGTGACTCCCCAGGCCTATGGGGAGGTACTGTAATAAATGTCACATGGTCTGAAAACCTAATCTGCACGACCTGTATATTGCTAGAGCCAACTGGATAAAGGAATAAACTATCTGGATAAAGGAAAACGCTAACCTTTTCTGAAGATATTTAAGAATGCATAGGAAAGTTTTTGAAGATATTGCATTTCAATAGATTTTCTTTCTTTCTTTCTTTCTTTCTTTCTTTCTTTCTTTCTTTCTTTCTTTCTTTCTTTCTTTCTTTCTTTCTTTCTTTCTTTCACCAGGGACAAATTACATGATATCGTGTAACCTGTGTGTTGGTCAAGAGTACTGGTGGAGGTAACAGACCTCTTTCTTTCTTTTTTTCTGCCAAACACCAAAGATGCATAGAAACCTATTGTAATTGTCAGTTTTCTTCTTCTTTATTATTATTATTATTCCACAGTTGGTGTCTATGGCCACCCATAGAACTGATTGGTTGCTTTTATTAAACTTTGCACCGCGATAGAGGACTGTCTTCCATCTACCCTTGACCTTTCCTATTAGCGCCACTAAATTTTAAAATGAGCATACATCCTGACCCATTTGTCTCAGTCATGAAACCGGCTGAAAGTCGGCTACACAGATGCTGCTCCATCTGTTTCCTTTGTCTCTTTGCCATAAAGAAATATGATGTCCATGATGTTGGATTTCCCTTCTTCTCCTATGCCATTATATTCTCACCAAACTTGCTGTGTGGCACCTGTGTGGGTGGTTAAGTCTGGGCGTGAAGTAAGGTAAGGTGTGGGATTATACATGAAATGCCTGGCTATAAGGGAGTCCCAATCAATGAATACTAAGTCCGATTTGCACCAAACTTGAAAAATATGTTTGCCCATTTGACAGAATGGAAGCTTGCTATTTTTTAAAAACTGCATAAAATGTGTACTCCTCAACAGCTTGTCCGATCAGGATGACATTTTAGATGTACTGTCACTTTGTTATGTCCTTTCTATGTTATTAATATGAAGGCGATATATATAACAATATGGCTGCCATTTTGTTTGAAAAAAGAAAAAAAAAGAAAAATCCATTCCTCCTGGGCCATTTAATTCTTTCTGTCAGGAACCAACATCTTTAAATGTAAAGAATGTATAGGCCAAACCATATGACTACCAGCATTTGGGAAAAACAGAAGAAGTCATGTGTTTCTCATGAATGGTTTGTCTGATTTGCACTAAACTTGACATGTCTATCTCTCTTTTTCTTTCTTTCTTTCTTTCTTTCTTTCTTTCTTTCTTTCTTTCTTTCTTTCTTTCTTTCTTTCTTTCTTTTTTCTGAGATCTCGCAGCATGACAGCTGCTTTAAGCCTTTATCATAATTCCTATGTAGCTCTCAGTAATTCCAGTATATCTGTAAAGAATCTAATTTACCCTAGATGGCACTGTGGTATAAATAATAAAGGTACTGGAACTGGCTGATGCATGAGGCAATGATTTCAGGATGACCAGCTCAAAATCAAACTTTGTATCTGTGACAGGAGTCACTGCCATCCTGGTGGGCAGGCACTGTTTATATAATGTCTGAAGCTGAAAGTGATACTGAACACTTATTGTCCAAAGGTGACCATTCTATTCGGTAATTTATAAAAAAATAAAAAATAAAAAATAAAAAATAAAAAAATCTGGTTGCTGGATGTGGGAAAAGACCAATTTCTCCCTGATCTGACATTTCATCATCATCACGATGATCAGAATTGAGGCAGCTGTGGCCTAAAGGTTAGAGTAGCTGCCTTGTAATCGGGAAGTCACTGGTTCGATCCCCGGACCAGCAGGAAATGGGCCTGGGGAAGTGAATGACTAATCCTCTCTCCTCCCTCAGCAACGACTACCACTGAAGTGTCCTTGATCAAGGCACTGAACTCCCAACTGTCCCAGTGGAGCTGCTCAGTGGCCAACAGAATACTGTGGTTGTACTGGACAGTTCCCAGGTGTGTGTGTGTGTGTGTGTGTGTGTGTGCAACCATCCCTTCCCCTGCAACTTCTCCCCCTGGCTGTTGTAAATAAGAATGTGTTCTTAGTCAACTTGCCTGGTTAAATAAGGGTTAATAATATGTTTTTGGGTGATTTCTCTGACGGGAGAAATGAAAAAGAAGATACAAAGAAAATTACAGTCCAATTTACTTTAATTGCCAGACATGTTCCAAAGGCATCAAGTGGTGCTCAGAACCTTTAATTTAGTGTGAGCAGCGTAGGCAGAGGAGATAGTCACCTACACAGATGTTTTCACTACTGTGTTCCAGGTTTGTTTCTGTTTCTCTCACTTTCATGCTACCGCTGGCCTAAGGAAAAAATAAATAAAAAGATGAGTCATTTCTAGAATTATTTTCTGAATTGAATCAGGAATGACCAGCTCAAAAACAGACTTTGAATCTGTGACATGAGCCATCCTTGTGGGCCCCGCCTCCTGGTAGCGTACTGTCTTCCTGCTCATTCCATGGTCATTCCATTTTGCCCCAGGGCTGTGGTTTATTAAACATAAAAAATATTTGTTTCATCTCTAGTTGAGGTTAGGGTTAGGTATGAAGTCTCCAGTAAGGTTAAGGTTAGGGTTAAAGTAAGGGTTAGGTTTATAAACATCAAGAAATTTCTGCTACAAAGATTTGGTGGAGAGCAGCAAATTGGGGCTGGTAGGTAAGTGTGTATGTGTGTGTATGTGCATGCATACGTGTATGTGTGTGTGTGTGTGTGTGTGTGTGTGCATGCATGTGTGAATGTGTTTAAATTGCACGATTTGTGGATGGAGGCCTGACACTGGGTCTGTTGGGATCTTTATGACTCCTCTCCCAAGAACTCCAGGTATTCATT
>OMKL01043432.1:0-21693 GCA_900302295.1 Parasudis fraserbrunneri
AGGAGCGGCTACTTTCCATGGAGTGTGCCATTTTGTTAGTAGCCAAGCAATTTGAAATTACGTCAGAAACCAATGGTCAAAACAACAGACAGAATACACTATTGGAATTATATACTCATGATTACCTGACTCAACGCCATATTATTCCAACGAGAATGAGACCAGTTGGTTGCCATCTGCAACCTCACCACTAGATGCCACTAAATAATACACACAGGTCCTTTAAGAGGTGTTGGCAGAATGGAGCCTCTTGATAAGGTGGGCAAAGAGCAGGAGTGGGGAGAACCTGTCTATATGTTGGATATACAAAATAAACACATTTCTGTGATACAGAAAGCAAAGGTTAAACTTTTGCAAAACAACTTTATTTATCTATTGAGAAGTTGTGTACCTTGACAAACCATTAATGTTAATGCCCATATGATAACAGCTGATGTACTGACTAAACACTGGACTACTCCAAATGCAATGGCTGTGTAAAACACATGATAAAATGACCTCATTTAGATGATTCTTTGACATCAAAAATCACTAAATGTTGTCTTTCAATTTTACACAGCCTACATGCTGAATAGTAAAACAAATTATATATATTATAGGCTACAGTATATATTAAAGGCCTACAGTATATATTAAAGGTCTGCACTGGAATTGTGTTGTACAATAGAATATATATATATAGGCCTATACATATCCTGAAAACCCTCGAAAACAAAATGTGGTTGTAGCAGTCAATCAAAGTGGCATTTAACAGCTTACTTGCTTGGAGAAATGCTGTAGAGCCTGTTTCCATACTAAAGATACTTCTTTCAGTGAGTCTGTCAGATATCTGTAATGTTGAAATGCCATAGCCTTGAGACTCATCCCTCACATGAATAAATGACTATAGATACAAAACAAGTGCTTTGTATTGCACTCAATATAAACATATCCCATTTAGCAACTGCTGAAATTACTTTCAATAAAAAAAAGTAGAAGCAAACAAAATGATCTAAAGTGCTGTTAGATAAGTATAAGGTATGTCGACCAAATAAAATGAAATGTGATTCAGTCGATTTACTGAAATGAAGAAACACAATATAAGCATCAATTTTACGCATGACATATACACAGATATAATTAAAAGGAAGACCAGGAGCATTGTGGTGACCCAATCTGCTAATGAATATGTCATTTTCTTTCCACTTAAGGTTTCAGTCCCAGCTCCAGCTATGCTTTTGTTGCTCCTTTTATTCACTCTTTCCCACCTCTCTTCACTCAGTCACCAATATTAGTTTAACACTTTAGGAAGGTAGAATACTGTTTCTTCTTAAAGGTCCCATACTGAGAGAAATGGGTTTTGTCTGGTCATATATAACCAGAAATATAACAAAAATGTTCCATAGACTGCAGGGAATTTTATGCAATTATACAGTGTATATATATGTGTGTGTGTATATATATGTGTGTGTGTGTGTGTGTGTGTGTGTGTGTGTGTGTGTGTGTATGACCATTGAAGAAATAGCAAGAAAAACATGGACTTTGTTGTTTTAAGCTGGCTTGTGTTCCATGATGAAGTATCATGCTAGACAGGTCTGCTAGCCTTGGCATCTGCCCTATCACAGCAGTCAGCTTTGTTATGACTGTTCCTGACTGTTAAAACAGACTCCGAAGTGTTTCCTTATGATGTCTCTAGCAAATTAATCATTCAGACAAAGAACCTCACAAGTCCAACATTAAGCTCAGATGAGTGATGGTTTCAAATGTCACAATCTTTAAGTGTTATGTACGTCCATAAAGACAGTAGCAATTGTGTACTTTGAAGTGATTTAACCTCCACACTTCGTATTAATTTAAGTTAACAGTATAACTAAGCACATTGGCTATTAAAAACATTTATTAATGGACTGACTTATATGGTGCCTCATCTGAATGCTTCAAATAGAAACAGAACACTTTTTTTTGCATTTTTTTCAACAGTAAAAAAAAATGTTTTAACTGACATGGCATACACCAATCACCCTTTTTTAAACACAGTGGGCACTTTTCAAACAGATCTCAACAGGATATGTAATGTTTGTGACTCAAGCCTCTTTCACACCATGAGTGTCCTGCTGCTGGGTAACTTTTTGCCCTTACGGCCAGTGCCGGAGACCTTCCTGCTGGCAGTGCTCCTCACAGAACCTCCCTTTGACTTTTCACTGCTAGACACACTGTTCAACGTGGTCCTCTCTCTTGGTTTATCATCCTCCCCCGCTTCCTCCTGCTTTACATTGTGCAGGTTCTGGCAGACACAAGAGCGCTCCAGGATTAGAGATTCTCTGCCTGGGCAGAACCACTTTATGGACGCGTAAGAAAGCTCGGCAAAGCTAGAAATGGCAGACACCACCCCGACTATGAAGTAGAAGCAGAGGAAGATTGTTTTCTCTGCCGGGCGCGAGGTGAAGCAGTCCACGGTGTAAGGACAGGGGAAGCGACTGCAGGGGAACTGGGCTTCAACCTTGAAACCGTAGAGCCACCACTGGCCCACTAGAACGGCCACCTCCGCCACCATGCGGAAGGCAACGTTCACAAGGTAGAGCCTCCTCAGGTGGCTCTCTTCTCTGTAGTCCTGGCTGCTCGTCTGGCTGAACCTGGAGCTGCCTTTCCCCTTGCTGTGGTGGTGCATGGCGTACATGAGGAACAGCAGCGAGGGCGTGGAGATCAGGACAATGTGGAACACCCAAAACCGGTACTGGGAGATGGGGAAAGCCATGTCGTAGCACACCTGCTTGCATCCCGGCTGGAGGGTATTACAGGCAAACTCTTCCTGCTCGTCCTCAAACAGGTCACTAGCCACGGTGCCCAGGATCAACATCCTGAAGACCAGCATGAGGAGCAGCCAGAAGCGGCCCAGCATTGGCGAATGGACCTGGAGGGCATCAAAAAGCCCACTGAGGAAGCCCCACTCACCCATGACGACAGCACTGTGACTAAGGTGTCCTCTTAGAACTCTGAGGGGTCAATCTGCCGGATGTCTGTCCTTTCTCCAAGTCAAATACTCTTATCTGCTCCTCAGTCCACTTTCAGCATCTTTTAATTCTTTTGTAATCTACCCAAACCCAATGGCCTGCAACAAAAACAAAACATCAAATTAAACAAATGATAACGCAACATGCAAGGAGCAGGCACTGTGCTTCATCTGTAATAAAACCCAAGGAATAAAACAAAACGACAACGTAATAACACTGAAAATTATCTTTTAGTTAATCTTTTACTAATATAGCATAGCAGCTTTCACTTTCTCTTATGTTGAACTGGAAAGTCCTATGAATGATTATTTTTATTTTTTTGCATGGCATTATTTGATTTCATGCAGGATTCTCCCCAAACTTTGTGACAGTGGTAACATGTTACCTTGTACATTTCCAGCCCCACCTTTAAAATGTTCCAACCAGTCATTCTTAACAGTTGATCACCTCAGTCAGACTGATATAATTTAAGATTATCAACGGCACCTAAACACCACATTGTCACAAAAGCCTGGGGAGAACCTTGTAATGAATGAGTAACCAATTCAACCACATTTTTAGTTAGCTGAAGGAGCATACATAGTACACAGTAAAAGGGGGGAAAAAGGTCAACCAACTTGTTGATTTAGAAATTCTTATAAGCTCCAAGCCCCGATTGTGAATGCTCTAATTCATCTTATGCTATGGTTGAACTACTCCTCCGCACGTGATCTTAGAAGGGAGGAGACACCAGAAGGAATTGGATGGAGAGTGAGATAGGCACAGTAATTATTCTTGATTTCTGAACTTATTTGATGCTATACAAGACAAAATGTGATGTGCCCTCTCACATCATGTACATCAAGATAACATACCAAAAGTTTAAATCAACATTGTTACATTCACCAACAAGCTGATACATGCAGAAGTAGCTAGGCAGGCTGGTTGAGCAGTTAACCAGTCCCTGCCACACCGTTATCTGTTGCACCTTTATACACACTTTACTGAGGTCCAAGTCTAAGAAACAAGTATGGGCTTGAAGCATTTAATGTTCCTTAGAAATTAAAACAAGCAACGAAATCCATTTGATGAGCATTAAAGATCCTGCCTTGGCACCTTGTCTTCCCACAGTGGGATGTCCTCGGGGCAAAATTGAGTTCACAAGATCAAAAAAACATTCCACATTGTATCCACTGAAGGGGTGATGCCCGGGTCTATACCAACCTGCTTAGGCTCTTCTCACAGTTCACTCCAAAATGTATCGGCTTAAGGCTGGGTAATGATTTGAGTGGGCGGCAACGGTTAAAAGGAAATTCCTGCTACAGCCTAATCCGGGGGCTATCTGAACAGAAGTGATGTTTATTCTAGAGGGGCAAGCTCTTGATGAGCACTTGAAAGAGCTTCCCTAATGGCAGGAAGGATCTCAGTTATAAGCTTTGTACAGTCATAACTCCAATCTGCCAGCTCACAAGGGACAACATGGGAACACCCCAGAGAAAAAACCTTAGAGGACCGAGAAAGTGTATTGTCTTTGGAATGTGTAAGCGGGACAATGTTTCCTTTGCATAAATCATCCTTTGACGAATTACATGTGTAAAGAGGATACATCATCTTCAGTAGGTTGCATGCCCTTCTTTAAGCAACCTCTAATCCAACAACTACAGTTTCTTAAAAAGGTAAAGGGTAATTGTTTGAATCTGATTTGGTCACTTATGTTTGTAGTACAGTTGTTTGGTGTCATTGCCTCCAAAAAGTTGATACTTCAGTAGGAAGTAAGGGAGCAATTCAATAAGAATTTGGAAATTTTCCAGGGGTCTAGTTCAACAAGTGGTGAAATGTTTCCAGCACTAAAAATGAGAAGAAATCAAAAGTAATAAGGATTTTAACATTTTGCTCCAATATCCACTTGCCCATGTATCACACACTTCTCTCATCTCCATGTACTCTAATCTCAACTTGATGTACCTTCAAACTGATAGCAATACAAGTAAATAACATCTTAAAAATCATGTGAATCACAAAAGTTCTACTTTAAGTGCATCTTAACTGCATTCATTTCACTCAGCAGAAATACCATGTTTTATACAAAGTATTGCAATACTTACCCAAATTGCTTCCCTCGCCTGATCCATTCATGAAGACCTATGTATTTCCAAGAAACAGTGTTGTAATGATGCTCCTCCCATAAAAATCTCATTTAAATAGAGAACACACCTATTGTTCTGTGGCTATGATTTTACAAGTCCAGGCAGGGATATCCTATCAGTGACGCCATATTTCTTAAGACGTTAGCCCTCAGGCATTGTGCAATATATGCCTCCCACAATAGATTAACACACAGCAGAAGCAACCAATACAAACAAGTGACTTTTATTTCTCAAAACGAATATAAAAATGACATCCAATGAAATATTTACAAGACAAGACAAAACATGAATAAAAGTTAGAAGCAAAAAAGAAACAATGTCATTAGCAAGTCCTAAAACTAAGAAGTTACTTTTATATATATCCATACATTTTTGTGGCAATGCAGAAGCTGACAGACCTTAAAAAAAGATTTTTCTTCTAGCACACCATGTCTCAATCTTTTTTTTTAATATTACAGTATAGCATCACCTCCATGTACTGCTCATCTTGAGTGTAAATGCAGTCTGCTTCAAGCCATACCATACGGACAGAATGGCACTTCTGCATATAACACTTAGTAAGAACTAGGTCTTCCAACGCTAAATATACAAACTGACCATAACGTAACGTCTAAAAGTCTTCATCTGAGTCAGACTCCAGGGCATATGAGACAGGTTTCCTGGAACGAGCGGGCTTGTCTTTGGTTGCCGCGGGCACAGCAACCTCCTGGTCTGAAAGCTGGAAGCTGTCGTCCTCCTCCCACCTCTTAGTTTTCTACCAGGAGAGAAACAGAACAAATATGATTCAACAAAAGAGTCATATATCTGAATTATAGCGACAGCCTGGGGTGGCAAGTAAATAAGTGCTTTTACTCAAGTTTTGAGGTATGTGTACTTTACTTGGGTATTACTCATTTTACTGAACCTTACTTTTCTACATTTTCAGAGGAAACATTCTTTTAACTCCATTTATTTGAGCCCTGTAGTTTCTTGTTACGAGGAAGTTGATGAAAATGATGCTTCTTTTCCAGCCAGCGTAACTGGACCACCAACCATTTTAGCAAAACATTTTAATGACCTTAAAATCATTAAAGTGCATCACTGAACGCTCCTGCCTATGGAAATACAGAAATGTCATACACAAAACGTACTTGTACTTTTGAAACTTAATTGCCATCGATATGAAATACTTATACCTCTACATAAAAAAGGGGGAATGCCATCCATTTTAAGAATTTATTATTATGTATTATTACTATGCCCCAGGACACTTTAGTCAGTACCAGTACTTGTGAACATACACAAACCTCTGCTAACGCTGTTAATCAGAGAGAACCCTTGAATTTGTGATGTTACCTGGGTGTATCTGGCAGGCAGACTTTGTGGCCCCATAAAATATTTGTGTGAGCTCTTACACCCAAATGGTTTTATGGTTTTTGGAGGTTAAAATACTAACAGAAAATTACTTTGGGTGCGAGAACGTGGTCTAGGGAGCAGCTCAAGATTTTACATCCAGATGAAATCACCAATTTAAGGGTTCCCTCTCCGATTTCTAGTAGACGTACACCAAGTAAGAGTACTCAGATATCAGCCAGATACCAGGCTAAAATATCCGTACTCAGTATTTATTAATTTCAGAGACCAAGAACTCAGTACTAGCACAATACCATCTAATTATAATGAAGGGATTATCGATCAGTTAAATTAAAAAATAAAATGGGAACTTGGCATTTAATTAGATTAATACTTAAAAATCAGGACTGTCAATATTAACACATTCATTTGAAAACCTTAACCTTTATCAGTTACAATCTTTTCATGCATTTCTTTATGACCACAGACGCTACATATGCATTTTGTATTTGTGTTAATTGCGATTAATCACAGCCTATCATGCAAATAACACGTTAAAAATAAAGTAATAGTTTGACAGCCCCATTAAAAAATGTAACATCTGTATGAAGAATGTTTCCTCCTCAATTTTCTACAGAATAATGTAGCTGTCAAAATTTTCAATATCACGTAAAGTACTCATATCAGTACTCTATCGGTGGTTACTCAAAAGCAAGAACTCGTACTTGGTCAGGAATAAATGGTATTGGTGCACCTCTAATTTCTAGCTTCAAGAGACTGGTAATATTTATCAGTATTACGTATCTTAGTCAATTAGTCATTTTTTAATGCTTTATTTACATGCTGAATGAGTTATTTCCTGAAAATGATAAGTACATCTCTGGTAAGCTCTAGATTTAGATCATGCATGATTGCATGTGGGAGGCACAATTTCACATATTTAGCAATTAAGAATAACAAATTCCAATCAACATTTCTTTTAACCGAGGACCTTTACTTTTACCAAAGTATAATTCACTCAGGGTATTTCTACTTACATTAACACTGAAAAACTCCAAGGGAAATGAGGGTGTGTGAACATGAATCCGTTTCCTACATCTCACTGTACAAAATACATTTGAAATGAAGTCTACCACGAACCTTGCTGGCAGCAGTTGTTTTGCCTTTGATGCGGGCCATAAGGTTATCGGAGCTGCTGTCCGAGTCGCTGCTGTCCATGGCCGGTTTGCGTTTGAGGGCAGGCTTCTCCTTGGCCACCGGGGCTTTGGCAGGGGCCTTGGTCTCGGCTTCACCCTCCGAATCACTGGAGTCAAACGATGGGACCTTCTTGGCGGCAGTTTTAGTGGCAGGCTTTGGCTTGGACAGAGCTTCCCGGATGGATGGTTGTTTCACATCTATGGGAGTGGACAGGGTTAGGAGTTTATAGTGCAGTAGTTGGAATAGTCATGAACCTCCTTGCCCTGTCAGCATTTTGACATAGTCAGAAGCTGAAATATGTCAACTGCATTCATAAAAGGATACTTGTGATATTCTTAAAAAATAAATAAATAAATAAATAATTGTAAAGTAATTTTTAAATCACATTTTTGGTCGCCACACCTTAAACCGTATTCGTAAAAAGGATACATGTAATATTCTTTTTACACTTTTATCAACTTGAATAGTTCAAATGTGAAAAGAAATATTATAAGTATCCATTTATCGGTGAGGACCCGCATAATTGCTAGCTCTCACTAGCAAGGGGCTCTAGAAATGGATACGTCGTCCACTAACTCGGTCGTGTCAACTACTATGGTAAGCCTGCCTCTTCCTTTAACCACCACAGGTTGGCGATAGAGTATCACACTTGAACCAACACAGCATAGTCCCTCATATTCATGAGTGCAACTTGAATGACAGCTGGTACCTCTAATACAATAACAACAGTAACAGCCAATGACAGCAGGCTGGGTTGTGATGCCGTTCTCTCAAAATAAGCCATTTGCTACCTTGTAACGTAGCATTGAAGGAGCTTCGGCGCCAACGTCATATGATGTTACATTTAAAGATGGCATAGTGAAGTCAAAGAAGCAGCTGGGCGATCTGTCCTAAATGAAAGCAACTACACAGTAAATGTTGGCGCTTCAGAGTGCGTTCGGCTTGCTAGCTAACGCTAACAGCTTACGTTAGCATAGCCACAGTGCGTTCTGCAGTACAGACGCAAGGCTATGCTGCCTATCAGCCTTGATTTAGGGAACATAGCATGCTTTTACTCTGCAATGATAATGTCTCATATTTAGTATATGTCACGCTAAAGTGCCGGCACTAATGTCAGCTTGTGTTAGCAGATATCACAGTTACTTGTCTGGGTTAGCTACATTCATCTATAAACCTGTGGTTCTCAAATATTGTGTTACGGTCTGCATGGTCACAAGGGGGGCTTTTAGTCAAAGTTATGCTCAGACGTCAAAGTGTCGATGATGCCTGACCCGAGGTGTCGCCGGTACCGGTGTAGGCCAAGAAGCCTTCCGGCAAAGCCTATGTGCACCTCTGCAAATTTTTTTACTGCACGTTGGGCAACGCAGCACCACAAGCACTGTGACTGGCCCACTTGCCTTGAGGGGCAATCACCACGCATTTCCACATTTTGAAGGTGGAAGTCTAATTCAGCCTTTAGTCTTATTAAAATCATGTTTTGGTCGACACTTTGTATAGTAGTAGCAGTAGTTTTAGCAGTAGTAATAGTAATAATAATAAATAACATTAACAACCTAAAATAAACACCTCAGCTTAAAAAAAGACAGGTAATCGGTGGCATTTGTGCAATAAAACAAAACAAAAAACACATGCTGTCCAAATAGATCATTATAAGTTATAATCATGGCCCATTTCTTTACCTGCAAGCTTCTTCTTGGGTGCCGGTGGCTTCTTGGCGGCAGCAGATTTCTTGGGTGCGGCCTCTTTGGCTTTGGGGGCTGCCTTTGGCTTGGCAGGAGGATTGAACTCTACCGCCTCATCGTCAGACTGAGCTGCAGCAACACACACACACACACACACCACCTTTGTTGACATTCCTCTGCATTTGACCATAAACTCTGTATCAATGTCTTATGCACTAATATACCACAAACTCAACACTTGGGGGCATTACCTGACAAGACGATACTTACAGCTAGATTTGCTTTTGGCTTCTTTCTCTGTTGTTGGTTTACTCTTTACCACTTTCTTCCTGAAAAAGAGATTGAGAAGATGTTTTTTTGTTGTTGTTGATAAATAGAAGGGAAAAAAAGACTGAAATCTTTATATTTTAAATAATATATATATTTTTATTTTATTTTATATTATTTCTATCCCATTCTCTGACTCACGTGGGCTCTGGAGCTTTAGGGGGTGGGGATGGGGCTGGAGAGTCCACATCACTGGGCTCAGGGATGAAGCTGCTTTCATCATCATCACTGATGGCTGCCTTTCTCTTGGGAACATTCTCCTTCCCCCAGTCATCAAACTCATCCTCACTGCTGGTCAAGCTGTACTTTGCAGCAGCTTAGAGAATAGGCAACAAAACTGGCTGCATTAGGACCGTATGTGCACACAGAATATCCTTACAAAGCAGGCAGTTTACAACAGCAAAGAAAATGGTGTTGTTAGTAAATTATAGGGCTTAACAATCTATCAAATTCATACTGATATTGCAATATGAAAGAATGCAATATCTACATAGCAAAAGGTTGCATTTAAATGGGGTCAAACCCTTGTCTGTACAAGCTGACTAAAGACAACTGAAATCTACTCTACAGTGCACACAAGGTTGTCTTCAATCAGCTTGTACTGACAGGAGCTTGACCACACTGACTTTGTACTGGTTTGTGGCTAACTAGGTGGAGCTAGTACAGCATGGATTGTGCTTAGAAAGGACTCATTGGTAAGTAGCAAATAGGGAACAGTTCCATAAGTCAGAACTATTCCTTTAATGTTCCTGGAAGGTCCCCAGCATAACAAGTTAATTACAGTCAGCTTTGTATTTGATGGCAGTGTCAGATCAAGTTTAAACTTAAGTCACGCCTCTTTGGAGGGGGAGGGTACATCTGCTGCTTCTTTTCGAGCAGTTGGACGTGTCATCTTTGTGGTGTGTTGCTCATTAAAAACCTTTTTGTAACTTAATCACCTTGCTCCTGGTGAACTTAACTGGACTGCCGTACACATCTAGGTGAGCCTAACCATTGAACTGCAAAGTCAGCCTATATTTCAACTGCAGTAATTTCCCCTGAGATTGGAAAAACATGACAGCCGAATTCACACATCTTCGTAGCCACAAAATCACCTCAAAGAAAGAAAGATCGGAAAGATGATCTAACCGACCAGCGATTGGTTTTGAAACCATGAATCAGCCCTAAGCTGTCAGAGTGGTTTGATGAGGAGTGATGGCAGAGGTCAGGGTGTGTTAGTGCTCTCACCTTTGGCTCTGCGTTCAACCTTATCCCTGGGGGCCACCACCTCCTCTACCTCCATGTCACTGTCTGCCGCAGACTCTTCATCAGACCACGGGTTTTTCTTGGCCTTCTTCACCACCGGCTTGAACTGCAGGGTGGTCTGCTTGCCCGTCTTTGATGCTGCTGGATGAGGGCAAAAGTGGTGGTTTGCTTTCAGCGAAACATAACCTGCAGGTTATAAAATCAACTGACACACCAAGCTCCATTAAAACAATTCAGGATATACACAAGAGCTTTAAATGGATCTTGATACGATTTAAAACCCTACTGCGCTGTGAGGCAGTCTGTTTTGGGGCCGTTACATTGCTGCAAGATAAACTAATGCCTGAGTGCACAGCAGTTATGATGGTTATCAATGAAATCATAAAACAGATTTCCAAACTGTTATTTTCAGTTCAACCACAGAAGAATGCTGTTGCATCGACTAATGCAGCCCCATCGTCACGATCCCATGATGTTACAAAGTCATCATCCTCACCCTTCTCCTTCGCTGGGGCTTTGGTCTTCTTGGCCAGTCGTGCTGCCAGGCCCATCTCCTCATTTAACTCCACGTTCTCCGCATCTTCTCCAAACTCCATTTTCATCACCACATCCTCATTCTGAAAATACATTCATTCATTAATAACACAATGTCAGACTGCTAAGTTTTAAGCCAATAAAACAAGTACTATCTTAGGTCTCATATTATACTCCTTTTCAACAAGTTAATATAGGTGTATGAGGTCCCAAAAACATGTCTTTGAAGTTTTTTGTTGAAAATACCACTCAGATTATTCATTCTAGCATGCCTCTATACCCCTGTTTCAGTCCTGTTCTCGACAGGCTGTTTTCTGTCTCTAACGTGCCCCAACGCCGCGCTCCGGACCTGCGCGCGAACTCCGGTGCGCCTGGCACAATCAATCAAATGTAATTCAAATCAAACTGTCAAACTAGGCGCTGCAGATCAAATATGAGTTAAGATCCAGCAATTGCATATTTCTCGGCTAAACATATTCTAGTGAACCGTTTGGTGGAAAACGAGAACGTTTAGGAGCAAGCCGCCGTTTTGTACACACGAGCACAGGAGCGAAGGATGAGGAGAGGATCGAGCCGACCTTGATGACACCAAACGGCTGGAACTACAGGCACCGTTTCTGAATACGGGCTGTGTGCATTTCTCCATGGACTGAGCGTTTTCATACTTTCACAGCATTTATACAGCACGCAGACCGGCTTCATAATCAACAAAGAAATAGAAATCTCGGTTTCTACAATATGGGACCTTTAACATTTGATAGTGTTAGAAGAAGACTACTTTATTACCAATTTACACAAGGCAATTGAAATTAGTCTTGCTGCATTCCCCGCCTCGATACACACACATGCACAATGAGTCCACTACACATGCATTTCATCAGAGATCAGAGAGCATGGTCACGCGAAGCGCCCCCCGGAGCAGTTTCAGTGCCTTGCTTGGGGGCACTTTGGCAGGAACGGTGAGCACTCTCCAGTCACCAGCTCACAAGCCCTTCTGTCGGTGCCGGGAGATGAACCAGCAACCTTTTGGTTACCGGCCTCTGCCTCTAGGCCATCCCGCCACACTGTAAAGTGAAATAATTGTAAGAGTCATATAGATGAATGTCAGGACCAAACCCCACACACCTTGACTTTCCTGCCCCGCTTCCCCTCTCCCTTCTTGACGGCTTCGGCCTTCATGGTGGTGGTGATGCGTGGGATGACCCGGCGGCCCTGCGGCGTGGGCAGAGTCTCCTGTTTCACCTTCACCACTTTGCCCTTGCCGCCTTTGCCCTTTGGAGCGGGTGCGGTCGCGTTCTCCTTCTCTTTCGCCTCCACACGCTGAGGACAAGGATGAGGAGGAAAAGGGAGATTCAGGAAGGGCGACAAATGAACGTGACCAGAGGGAGGGATGGGTTGTAATGGAAATGACACATTATGTCAACATGTCATTATGTACTGTAAACCCCAACAAAATCACTTTTGGTAAGGAATTTTTTAACTGTGGGTCGGGACCCAAAGTAGATTGTGGGCCTCTGATTGGTCTCCTCTTGTTTATTTTTTTTACATGTACTGTATAATTTGACTCATTTTTGCAGGCATTTAAATTCCATGACTTTTGCAGGTTGTTCTGTGACTTGTAGGTGCCCTGGGCAGCGGCCTCTTACCTCCAGCTCCTCGGTGAAAGCAGCCAGGTCCGCCCTCCACAAGTCAGCCGGAGCCCTCCTCTTCAAGGTGTTCAGCTCAGTCATCTACAACCACAGAGGACAGGTCAAACGCGACCGAGACAGATGATTTACTCCATAATAGATACATCAGCGCTCTTGTCATTTGACCTTGCAGATAAAAAAAAAAAAGAAGTTACAAAAAAAACCGACCCAGTCCATAAAACTTCAAAACCTATTAACGTTTTGATGGAATTCGGCCAACTTAATTATAGTCGTGAGCGGTGACGGCCATTGACATCAATTTAAAACCAATAACGATGCGATAAAAAAAGAGCGTGATGACGGGGGGTGGTTGAGGGTCAGACCTTGGCGTCCCTCTGTTTGCACAGCTCCTCTTTCTTCTCCTTAGTGAGGAACCACATCGGCATGCTCAGCAGGTAATTGTAATCTGGCCCACTGGTGTCCTCCTTCTCCTCCTCCTCCTCTCCGTCCTCCATCACCTCCTCATTCTTAAGAGCAAGGAAATACATACACAAATAAATACACCTTGATGTAGTATATACTTGATTTAAAAAAAAATAAAAAAATGTTATGTCCTTATTTGACAAGCATTGCCATGTAGTAATGTTGATAACAACGCAGTTTCCCACTGGGAATAATTAAGTTCTCTGGTACTTTCTTTAGGGGACGCCGATACCCCACCGCATTCATCATGCAAACTGCTAAAAGCCAACTGAATTGGACAAAGACAAGGAACTATGTGTGGCCCCAATGCACAATTAGATGCTTACTTCACTTTCCTCAACAGCTGCAACCATGCTGTACACCCTCGTTAGACTAATGTACATAGTATTAAATGTAGCCTCTATATGGGGAGTGATGGGTATATATACTACTTAAATGTATCCTCTATATGGGGAGTGATGGGTATATATACTACTTTCTATTTTTTTGGTCGTGCTGTCCCTTTGCACTCTTTTTGAGGTCTTGTTGCTGTGTTTGTCAAACTGTGCAACTGTTGTTGCAAGTTGTTGATATTTGTCTTTGCACCAGCGTCGCCTGACAAATTCCTGTACATTTGTTGATGAATGAAGTGCTTACGATTCTAATACAACAGTGGTTCTCAACAAAGTATCAGGTAAGAGCATCAGGTGGCAGTATACTTTTCCTAATTTATTCAAAGTACATAGTGTCCCTTTGGCTCCGTGTACTTTGAATAAATTAAGGAACAATCTAGAGTTACACAACGCGCGCGTCAGGACACGTTCATGTCGGGGTTGTGCAACAGCGCTGCAAATTTATACTTTGAACAAGCGGTTAGCATTGCAGTCGAGGACTCAGTTGAAAGATATACCTTCTCCTGAGCTTGTTTCCAGGCCTTGACCGGGTCAGAGTCGTAGCCCATCTGCTGCAGCATGCGGATCAGCTCCTTTTTCGGCTTGTTCTCTGCAGGCGGACAGACAGGTCATGTGCTACTGAGCAGCAGCATTCGCTGAGGCAAACTTAAGGACTCTACAAATCCAACGATTCAGTTCGCCTTCGTTTAAAAAGCCAATCCGATTTGTCAGTGTGTCTTTTTAATCCATCCAAAAAGCACTGGTACCAGCGCTCTTGGTTTTTGAGATACTGCAAGGAGAAATCGTTAGCATTTGTTGGCAATGCCGGTGGAAGTCAATGGGGTATGTGCCAACGGACCCTGATAACTTTCACTAGCATTGCTAATAAAGGCCAACAATTTCTACCTCCAAAATCTCAAAAACCAAAACACTGGTGCCAGTGCTTTTTGGATGGATTAAAAAGACACATTTCTTAACCCAATCAAACTGTTCCTTTAATATTGTAGCAGTGAGTGTTCTGCCCGCAAACGTTAAAAACATATTTTGGATGAACCACCCACCGATGACCAGGGTGCCCTCGATCTTCTCCAGGATGAAGCGGGCCTGGTTGGTGAGCTTGGCGCTCTCTGCCCCCAGCATACCAACCAGCCAGTCCTTCCTCAGCACGTAGTACTTCATCCTCAGCTCAAAGAAGTCCTTCATGATGTCCTGCACAGACTCGTACTTCTTCAGGCTGCCCACGTGGTCAAACAGTACCTGGGAGGATGAGGGAGAAGGTGTGAAAGTGTCTTACAATTTCCCCAAAACCACCTTTAACGCCCTCACCCTCTTTCATTCACTTCATCTTCAAGTACTGGAAGGTCAAATCAAATGCTGCTCTCCATTGTCTTTTTCAGTGGAATTATTTGAGCACTGATGTTAGAGGACGTAAAGACAGTTGGATTGGTGGAGCGCTATGTCAATCATAATTTGCACGATTGTGATTCAGTCTTCCCCGAATGTTTCTTATTACACAATTGTCCGTTGCCTCTTCAACATGTATTTGAGTAAGAGATCCTCGACTCCACCCTGCTGATGCATCGTGATGATGCGACACAGAGTGAGAAAGTAAAGGGATAGAGGGAGGCCCTTTCTTCAACTCTTGCGTCACAGGAACCTGGCAGGTGTGCGAGTCGAGGTCCTTACCATGGAATTGCAGGTGAGCGGGTTCTGCAGCTTGAAGATCTTGTGAAGGCCGGCAGCCTCTGCCTCTCGCAGCTTCTCCTCGGTCATCTTGACCACGAACCGCACGGTGGTGTCGGTGTGGTACTCCTTATAGTCGGTGATGAGAGCGGGCACCTTGTCTGTGCCATTCAGCATGGCCTCCAGCACGTTCTCCTTGTACGTCTGAGGAGTTAAGGATGAAACGGGTGAAACTAACTGTCAGTTTCCCCAAGGGGGTGTTTCAAGCTATGATTACCAAGTTTGAAGATATCATGAAATAACTTCATGTGCTATTCACAATGACAGATGTCAGTCATCCTCAATTTGACAAATTGTTCAAAACATCCAAGAATTACATATGGATCCTTCTCAGGCTTCTCAAAATACAACTTGGGACACAAACAGCTCTTCCATGAGTTACACTGGAATACAGCAACTATTCACCAGTCCAATAGGAAGAGCAGAACACTCAACAGATCCCACTGAGTAAGGATCAGAGTTCAGCTACCGACCTGTGTCCAGGTTTTGACGGGCAACTCAGAGATCTCGATGGTGGTGGAGTCTATGATGGCGACCTCTCCGCTGTTCATATACTGGTTGGCGTGCAGCTGCTCGATGGTGCCCTTGAATCCCTTGTAGTTGGGAAGCTGCCAGGAACAAAACATCAAAGGATTATTTCATGCGTTGTCTTCTCCACTGGTTCTGTACATCCTGGATGACAGAATACACAAGCAGCAACAATCTACAGTGCATATATAAGAGGACTTCCTGTACTCATGAGACGTGGCGACTTCATAGTTAGCCCCATTCCAAACTAACATCTACCTCCTATTAGCGGTGTAACGACTGAATAAAATGGGTACACAAACGTGATGGGACCGATTCAGTCGGCAGTAATTGAGTACCACAGACGAAGAACCATATAACTCGATTTTAAGTTTTCAGAGGAACAATGTTTTCAAACTTTATTATCTAAAGATGTTCAGTTACGAGTGTTTTGTTCATTCATAGTTAATGACAGTAGAGATGGAGCACTTTCTTGTGATATATCACATTTACACTCCAAGTGATTTGGAGTCTCTATTACTAGCTCTATAGAGCTATAGAGTCTTCGCTCACAACATTCATCACAATTATCAATTTCACAGATGGATGAACTTGGATCTCCATATTGATACAGTTTATCTTCGACGCCCCTTTAACTCTCATCCCTCGCCATCTTCCTCACCATGGGCTGAGGCTCCTCCCCGTCGAGCATGCGGTGGATGTTGTTGACTATCTCGCGGACGTCGTAGTTGGGCAGCTTGCTGGCCCAGCCGGTACCGATACCGTCGGCACCGTTGATCAGCACGGTGGGGAGGATGGGGATGTACCACTCGGGCTCCACACGCTGGTTGTCGTCGTAGTTGTACTTGAGCAGGTTGTCGTCCACGGCGGGGAAGACCAGGCGAGCCAGTGGGCTGTAGGGGACACACACACATTCCAATTGAAGCAGCGGCGGAGAGACCGACCATTCCTCGTGTCTCACACGGTCCCAGCTCTTAACTGCATCTTCAATCGTTTAATTAATTGTGGTGGCTGCAGGCTGGGATAGTGATACACAGGACTGAGTAGTGGAAGGAGCCTTGTAAATGCAACATTGTATATGTATGTTATTTATCATTTTAGGAAATTCATTTGTGGTGGTCCTGTGTGATATTGTGATTGGCCACCACTAAATAATTCTATGTTTTAGAGACACTCTGTATATGGGGCTGCTGACCTGAGCATGGTAAAGATGTATCGAGGGCTGGCAGAGTCCTTGCCACCGTGCAGTCTGGTACCAAACTGACCCAGAGGCTGCAACAGGTTCAAGTTGTTGCTTCCCACAAAGTCCTGGGCCAGGCCGACGATGGTCATCATCAGAGATACCTGGAAACCAGAGAGCAAGGAGAGATGGAGATTAAATCAGCACCAATACAGAAACTGTAGTGTGTGTGTGGCTGCACTGGAACCATTGGGAGTTTAAGGGAATACTTTGACATTTTGAATTCTAGTGGGTCATTTTTCCTAAGCCACACTAAGTTTTTCCTTCAGTTTCCCTAAAATGGCTTCTTAACACACTAGCACTAGCTTGCAGCTAGCTATTGGCTCTCGACGAAGGCTCACCTCTCCGTGGTGATAGGCCGACATCTCAGCCACAGAACCGGCCAGCTGGGCCACCTTCACCTCCCGCTTGTCATTCCTCTTGAAACAGCAGAACAGCACCTTCCTCTGGCCTGGCTTCAGACCTAAGACACGCAAACAAACACACAAGACACCAGGCACACGTTAGATGTAAAGCCCTGTGCTACACCAAATCCCTTACGTTAATTATCAGTTAAGGTTCTATGTCCATCTCTTCAAAAAAACAAACAACTCTGGTTGTTCTAACTCACCGTCGACCAGGCAAGGGATGGATCTCTCGTTATCAGAGTTGGAGAAGAGCACCAGCTCCTTGTTGACAAAGTCATTATAGGAGAGAGACTTGGTGGCCTGACCGTACAGGTAGTCCTGGATAGAGACAGAGACAGAATATTAGGAAACATACGTTCAGGAAATGGAGAAACACAAGCCTGATCCCCAAAGGGCTGGGGCAGTGTGAAATAAACATGGAGGAACCTCAGGCAGGTTGTGCTCCCTGCGCTGTCGCCGGTTGATCATGAAGTTGGTCAGCCATTCTTTACGCTCCTCGATCTTCTTCTTGCTGAAGGCCTGCCGAGGACCAAAGACACGTTTCAGAGATTTCACTCAAAGACAGATGACCAGACCGTGGGATTATTTACTCCAATTACCTTCGAATTACGGATGCACAATATAAAGATGCTGACCCACACGTCGGCCAATGACGCTTGTTTAAAGAATTTAAATGCAGGTACAAAACAGGTTAAGCTTTTCAGACATGCCTTTTTTCCAGATATTCAAATGGTGTAACGAGTGAAGTGAGGAAAAAAAAAAAAGAAAGAAAGAAAAAGGACACGTCAATTAAGATAAATTAACTGAACTTTTTTCACCAAAAAATAAAAAAATAAATAAAAAGAAAATTGTTAGTGTAACCCTGTCATTCACTACACCAGTATTAAGCATGTCATTCTACAATTGACTATAAAAATACAATTGGACCAAGCAAGCAAGCTGACCCTCTCCCACAATGTGACATGCATTTATATTAACAAATACAATAACAAACCCCAACTATAAATAAAAATGTCAAAGTACCCCTTTAATATTCAATAAAAATTCACGAACTTGACCCTGCAGAGCCCTTAATGACAGTGGTAGAATGATAAGGGGAAAACAGGAGACAGTTTACCAGGGTAATTGCCTCATCGTCCTCGGGCCCAGAGTACTTGAATGGAATACGATGTCTCTGCATGTCAGAGAAGTACTCTTTGGCCTCTTTCGATGTGCTGGTACCCAAACCTGGATGTACAGGAGGTGAAAGTAGACACCACGTTAGGCATAATACAACATGCCGACACACTACAATGATAAAACAAAGGTCGGGTACAAAGCAACAGCTTACTTGTTCAGCTTCACTACCACACAGGGGTTTGAGACAAACCTTTGTAGTACTTGATTTTCCAAGATTTGTGGTTGGCCTGGTTCTCCTTCCATTCCTCGAACTCAGGGATGCTGTAGAACGAGAGCTCGTCTTTCTTGTGGCTAGCCTAAAAAAAAAAAGGAAACATTAAAAACACGCTTATTTTGAAATCCCTCATTCTTAGGTAGTTTTGAGTTTGACACAAACAATGCAGAAAAGGTTATTCTCTTTTAGATATGACTAGTACTTTGTTCCCCAAAACAGGAACTCCTAAATAGCCAGGCAAAGATGCTTTGTCCACAAAAGCAAATCGACGGTTTTTCCTTGCAACCTCATGACAGACATGTCCACGCAAACAAGAGGCAGAAAGCTCAAAGTGGACATTAGACAAATAAGTAAAAACATTTGTTGTGCAGTAAATTCAATTGAACAAATCCGTTTGTGGTCTTGAGCAAATTGGTAATTGCTCATCATTGCTGAGAATTATTAGGGCAATTGGTGCAGTCTGAGCCACTTAAGCGATCAAGAGAGAAATGCATTCCTCTACATGAATGCACCTGATTTTCCAAAATTCATGTACTAACAAGTTTGTTCACACTGATCTCAATCCTGCATTAGCGCCGACTTCTAAACACTGTTGACTGGCCCCTGACTGCACCTGCACCATACTGGCAAACAACAAACCCAAACAACAATCCCTTCAGCTGCAACTGTTTCATTGTCTTGTCAATAGATGGCGGTCTTGCTGCACACACAAGACAACAAACTGAATACATGCTACTCCTGTATGTTTGGAGTTTCTTCTGTGGAGCTGCTGTGAACTGCTTGTAAACCAGATGGGAGGATGGTGTACCTTGATGATGGGAGTGATGAACTCCTCCAGGAAGCTGTGGTGCAGCAGAGAGGGCCAGTTGTGGTGGATGAAGTTGATCAGCAGCCCCTTGATGTGGGAGCCATCCTGATCCTGTTACATTCAGGGGGAGAACAATAAGAGTCATGTCTTGGTGTTTAGTTCTTAATAGGTGAGATGGAGGACTATCATTTACTAACGTGATAGTAAAGTTTCAATCAAAAAAGGTATTACTACATCAGTGTTTTCCATAAACTACAAATACACAAAACATTTCCCCTAAACTAATTACATTAAAATGGCTTTTGCACGTGCACACGCTCCTTTTTTGAACCAAGTTACTCGGCTGTGCGTCCCGTGCACGCTCCAGCCTGGCCCCATTACAGGTAACCTAAGAGCCTGTGGTAAACACTGGCCCGTGTTGAGTGAGGCTGTGAGCGGACCTGATCCGTCATGATCATGAGCCGGCCGTAGCGCAGGCTCTTCAGGGACTCCGGGTCGCTGTAGTTCTTCTTGTACTGGAGGCCCACAATCTTGATGATGTTGTTGATCTCGGCGTTCTCCATGATCTAGCGGGGGAAGACGACATGCGGACTCGGTGTCCTGCTCAAACTTCTCTACCACTTTTTAGGTATACATATATATACATATATACTATACTCCGAAATATGCCTTCTGAAATGATCATACAATTTTATTTTTTTTATTTTATAAAATGCTTTAAGATGGCTGCCTCATGGTTTGATGATTTAGTCCTCCTGGTCCATTCCACAGTGCTATACGTACAGCGTTTCTACTGAACACTGCACTGTAGGACAGGTATCAGCATCAGGCCATGGAGCTGCCCTCTTGAGCGTTTGTCCCAGCGGAGGTCTCACCTGTTTGTGAGAAGCTTCCCGAACGTTGAGCATTTTCCCCCTGAGAGGGAAGACCCCGTAGCGGTCCCTGCCCACCACTCCCAGGCCAGACACGGCCAGAGTCTTGGCCGAGTCTCCCTCCGTCAGGATCAGCGTGCAGCCCGCAGAGTTCTTCCCACCTGGACACGTTTCCCACAACAATGGCTTTTCGTCATTTATACGCCCTCTGATAGAAGGGTTCCTTCCATTTTAAAAATGTCATACTTTTCCAGGCCTTTATTTGTAGATACTGCAGAGTTATCACTGTTTTTACAACTTTAACTATACACTAGTGACATTACCAATATGTAATACCGTACACAGACTATAAATGGCATACAGTTTTGCAGTGTGGCCAGACCCTTTCCAAAATGTATCATGAATACTTTATATGACCTAGGAATGATCAAAAATTATTTCTGCATACTTTTCCATACTTCCCAGGCATGCGTAGTTAAAAAGCAGGTCCAAACTGAACATGACACACTACAATACCTGCATCGTTGGCATCATCCAGCTTGGGCACTCCTTTGATCTTGGTGTGTTTGACAGCTGAGCACTTCTTGTTGAGCTGCGTCTGAGCCTTGAACTTCACCCAGTTCATGATGCTCTCCACAATCCCACAGGAGGTGGCCTGAAGGGAGGGAAAGAGATCCACAGCATCAATCACAAGTAGGGTTGGGGTTTCAACGCATCTGAATAGAGTCCCAATCCAGTATTGACTCCACTGTCTTAGGCAATTGTCTTAGGCAATTGAAAAGGGGGG
>OMKL01043433.1:0-16569 GCA_900302295.1 Parasudis fraserbrunneri
GCACTGGACAAATTAAACTGACCAACATCTCAACCTTTAGACTGTAGAGACACTTTAGTCAACAAAGAGGGAATTGAAAGCATCAGATGATGATAATAGAAAGTAAACGGCACCTTTCAATACACCTATCCTGTACTAATCCATTCCTATGCTGTTGTTTTTGTGCCTTCCAATTCAGCCTCAAAATACAGTCAGTGAAGGATGGACAGACGGACTGACAGTTAGACAGATAGATAGATAAGATAGATAGACACTTTTTTCATCTCAAGGGGAAATTGAGTTGTCACAGCAGCGGCAGCAAAGCAGGAAACATGAATAAAAATTCAACATAGCAGTCTATGACATATCTTTATGTTGTATCTAGTCTAGTAGCAAAGGGGTGGGCGATATGGTCAGAATATCATATTGAAATATTTCTACACATTTTCATGATTCACTATATGCCTCTGAACATTTTTCACTGCTGTTTTGCAAATTATTGAACAATAGTACAAACCAACTGGTAACCATATAGTACAGTACTCCATTTGCTGCCTTTAAAGTATAGGCCTAAAAGAAAGAAGAGTGGTTATGGCGAAAGTTATGAATTAGAATCTTTAACCAATTGAAGATTGACAATATCATACATTTTGCCCGCCCCTGGTGTAGAACAAAGTTAAATATGCGCCATCATTAAAAAAGACAGATCAAAGTGGCTTCAAAGGAGAACAGAGCTCCATTTAAGTATTCACCTATGCCATTCCTCTAGTCTGACGGTTCAGTCAATATTTGTTCTCATGAACAATTATATCCCAAAGTGAGAACACTACGGAACCGAGACTCAAATTTGTTGTGTCATTAAGATGCACAACCTGGAGCTGCTCCATTGACAATTAAATGGGGACTGACATTGTTGACTCGATGATTTTTAACAACCAGACTTCATTTTCTGACAGCGGTAACTGACCAAAACCAAAATGATGTACCCAGAAAATCCCCTTAGGTGCTCTCACAAAAAACGTCTCTATCTTCTGCAATTCAGTCTTAATGAAGCTGTGCATTGCTGTGACATCACAGATTCAGGGTCAGGACAAACTCATCTTTTCATTTTTGGTTACAGTGGACAGTAGCAAATGTTCAGTAATACAAACTGAACAGCCCTAGGCAGGGATGCACAGATATAGATTCCCTAGGAAGGAGTCCAAAACTTATAGCACTTCGCCGATTTTCAACCATAATCCCATCATTTTGTTGTGAGGAGGACATGTGATAATTGGACATATAACTCACCAATGTTTTCTGTGTCTCGAGAGCCCGGCCACACCAGCACCCTGAGAAACTCCGCGGGGTGACGTCATCCAGACGAGAGCAGACCTCTAGTGAACTGCAGACAATATCTCCTCAACTTTCTTCGATTTGGGCTTAGTACAGTTAAAAATAGTTGAGGAAATAGTGTCTGCAGTTCATGTGTTGGATGTCCTCCTCACAACAGAACGATAGGATTAAAGTTGAAAATCAGCTTAGTCCTCCTTCAAAAATCAGCGGATACTGAGTACCAATCTGACCCATTTCTTTAACTTGACAGTATAGACTTAGATCATTCGTTTGGGGTCATTGGAAAAAAATACTGAGATAAAATAAATTGTTCTCCATTGGAGAGATCTAAAATGAAGAAAATCAAGTCGCTTTGCTTTGATTTTTGCTCTTTTTTGTATAGAGGGAAATTCTCTAACACCAATACACCATTGTAGCCCGGTATCAGTCTGATATCTGATACCAGTGTCAGTATCGGGGCATCATTGGTCCTCAGGAATAGGAAAGTTCCTAAAATACTTGAGTTCTGAAAATCTGTGACTTACTCCTCTAAAAAAATATCACATCAGAACTACTCCACACTCTCCATTAACAAAGCCAGAATATGACAGAAAACCTTTCAAGCCTCTGCTAGAGATAGATTAGGCTAAGTAGGCTATATCACTTAATATTTTCCTTTTCACAAATCTATCCCACTCGCCCCCGCCTGTCCATCAATGGGAGAGAGACCCTTTGTTCAATGGAACAATGGAGGACATTCTGCAGTGGAGGATAGCGTCACGTTCACTAAGCCTGGGCTATGGCGCGGCAGCAGTGAGCGGACAGCAGTCCCCCGACCCCCATAGGCCATCCCAGACCCCATGCCCTGTTTGCTGCCCAGCAGCTCGACTCATCCTTGATGACTGGAGGTCAGGAGTCAGGTCCAGCGCTGAACTCATTTGAATGGGGGATGTAATGAGTGTTTTGACGCGGGAGATGAGAGAAACCTTACAGACTAATGGCCAAACAAAGAGGCTTTTGAGAGCGAGGCGTGTGCAGGCCTTGTTATCTGCCATGCATCTGTCAAGAGAAGGTCTGTTTACAACTGCATTCCGAGATTAAACGTGGCAGCGACCTAAAACTTGCTGTAAAATGTTTTTCAGCTTTCCTCTAAAGAATTACACATAGCTGAAACTTGTTTGCTGTCCGCGATATTGTATGCCGCAGTAGACACAGACACGGGCAGTTTTTCTGAGTGAATGTGAAACCCAACAGAAGCTAGCACTTTATAGAGCTCGTGTGACTGACATGATGGCTTCATAAATGTTACAGGTGCTAACTCTAATCTTTGTTCACATCACATTGGCAGGCCAAATAAACGCAAGAGGATCTGCAGCGGTGTAGCTATACAAGACTTTGATGTGCAGCAGAAGAGCTTTGTTGGCCTCAGTCTTTGGTGCATTGTCAGATCATCTGTTCAGTAGCAGTTCAAGTGATTTCTGGCTCTTGTTTCTGCTTGTTCCTTTCGATTTTAAGTCTAAGAAACTATTGCTGTGAGTAAAATGTTGGGCAAAGAGGTCACCGTAAACACCTCTGAATTACTACGTAGAGGAAAATGACATGCTATCTCATTAAACCAGTATCTTTACTGTGCACTCTTTCCAGTTTGTGCTTTCTAAGTGACTTGATACAAGAAATACAGTACAGAGCTGGGCATAGTCCAGGCTTCATAGATGTGTTTATATATGAGGCTTTACTGAGGTACAGATCTACAGCCAGTAAACACTCACAGAGCTTCTCTATAAACATCAACATTCCACATTAGAGCACAGCACAAGAGACGCAGGTGGTGGCATTGACTGATTTTTCCAACTCTAACAAATAACTGTCTCTAATCCATAATTATAGTTATACTTCTTCATAACATAATAATGTTTTCACAGCACTTTCTTGATGCAGATGGCCTGAGTGATCAATAATACAGTTAATCACTCTAGTGCCACCAGTATTCATCAAAGCAAATTCAGTCTCCGCATAATGCTGTAGATGTTACACGTTCGTTGTATAGTCTAATGTCCGTCAGTGTGCCGTCTTTGCATTATGTGAGATGTCGCTTACCGTGTGTTGTCTTATTTAGAACGTTAATTGTTGTATGTTTTTGTGCACATGACCAAGTCAAATTCTGGTGTATCCCTTCATTGGCGAATAAAGAGAGTGTCATACCTCAGCTACCCAAAACACTGATACAGCTCATTCACACGCCTGTGCACCCAGATTGTGTTTTAAAACCCTTATCCGTAATCTTTTCGAACATATCACTGTGAGGTACATTCACATAAATTCTTGAGGAGTTTGATCTTTAGATGGAAAATATTACATTTGGAACTTTCTTAACCACTTGTAAATCAAAATATAGACCTGTTTTACTCTAGTGTTTACAAATATTATCAATGCAAACTCACCATTTACAGCCACAAAATACAGCAAATACTATTATGACATATTTACCTGTTGTCTAGTGTTAGTCATTGTACCAAGAGTTCAACTAATCAGCTAGAGCTAGTCTCTATTCCTATTTCTTATTTCTGGTGGTGGGGTTACCCATTTGGATCACTGATTGGGCCTTTAAGCTATGTGTAATGTTATATTTAGAATTATAACCTGAAGAGCATGGGGTAATGGCAAACACTATTGTTTGTGACCCTGTTATATGACTATCCTCACTGAAAATAATGATAATCAAATCATTTCTGTCTAACTTCATCACAGTGGTCATTGGGGAATCGATCACAGTTGGACAGCGATTGAGAAGATGCATCGTCATCATTCTCTCCTTATGAGGCCTTCGAGCCCCTACAATCTCCAGGTAATTGACTGATGGAGAGATACATAAGCCAGTGTGTACCAGGGAGCTGCTTAGGTGCCACACTCCGCCATTGCCAGCAGAAGTCCTGATGGCTTCTCTCTCTGTGTGTTTTCTGTATCTCTCTGTGTCGTCTCTACTGGTATTTCTGAACACAATGTTCCATTGTGCTCAACTCAAAGCCCAAGTGAGTGCAGGCTTATTAGTCCATGCCTGAAATCCCTATGCAGCTTCCCTGGGTAGCTGTGGATTTAGGGCGCAGGACTCTGCCCTTGGTCTGACATTGGACCCATTGGGTCTGCGTTTGAGGTTATGCATGTGAATAGGTCTCTTCAAGAGGAATGAAACACAGTTAACACACAGGCACATATTTGAAACAGAGAGATACTTGGTTATTTCACAAGCTGCTATTGTTGTAGTATATGACGGCAAGATTACAAACAAACATCTAAAGAGTGTGAACATCACAAAACTGAACTCACACTCCTTCATGATATCATAGGGTGCAGCAAATGTCTTGACAACAAAGTATAAACTAGGAGCCTAGTACTATTGCCTGGGCTGTTTATTTCACTTGCCCACTTCAGACTAAAATAGCAGGTATTAGTCCAAGCAGTAGGACACCTGTCATCACGACTAGGAGATTGCAATCAATAGTTAAGTGTTCAGAACATTTGGAAAGCATGACACCTGTTCTTGTCATGTTGATGACAGTATGTTTTGGCATGAGGAACGTTAGTACTTGATACCTCTGCAATTACATGCAGCTAGCCTTTACCAAACGGACATTTTATTATATAAGTGTAATCAGAATATAAATTAGGGTAGCCCTCACAGTCGGAACAGCCATAGCAAATGAAAGTAGGGAAACAAAGAAAACTATTCCCAGAGCATAGTCTTGTTAATGGAACACTCCTCCTCGTTGGAATGACTAGCTAAAAATATCACATTAGAGATACTATGTTGGCAGCTGCCTCTGGATCTCAATGATCTAGATTATACTCTTCACAGCAAACCCAAATCATTTTCAAAACCCTGCTCAAATCCAGTCTCCATCTCCAGGGAGGGCATATAGGTGTGAAAAATACTACTATTTCGAAACAAGCCTCTTTTCTGAGCCCCTGTCCAAGTTTTGAGTCAAGTAAAATCTCATTCACATCTGAGATTAGGTCTTACCTCTGAATGGAGGCTCCTATCTGCTATTTCAAACAATCAATTATGCAGTAAGGATATGGTATCAAATATCTCGCCAAATGAACGTCAGATATTCATTAGCTAACTTACAGTAGCTCCAACAGTTTTTGATATATCAAGCTTGAATCTCTCCTCCAAGTAAACTCGGAGGTCTTAATAAGGACATATTCAAGTCTTTGACCGTTCAATGCTAGGTAGGGTATGTCTGATGTTTGTTTCATGCTTTAGCAAAAATTAAAAGAAATAAAGAAATATATAACTGGCCATAAAAGTTCACTTTGATTCTCAACATTGTTTGTACCATTAAACACATATTGCATGGGTGGTGTCTTTAAGTAGGAATAGATTCAGCTGCCCTCACAAAATCGGTCAAATGGCAAAAAAGAAAAGCAAGCCAGCATCTCTCCTGTGTCCCTGTTATTTGTGATTGCAGCATAAATTGGTTCACCGAGACCAACTAGTGCTCTGAATATAAAACGATGCAGGAGAGAGGTATTAGGAAAAGCTTAACCTTGGAAGCTACTCAGTGCAAGCAGCTTGGAGTGTCATTCAGATGTTTTAGCTTACAAAGGTATAGGTACATGTATAGGTCACACAAAAAAAAACTGAAAGCAACAGGGGTGTTTTCTAAGGGCTCAGATTTCTATAATTTTTTTTCTCCAACACTCAACTAAAGGCATGAACCACTGGTTCCTTAGCAACAGACTCTGCAATGATGCAAGACTGAAGAGGAATAGATCTGCAGCTCACCACGGTACAGGTGAAAACAAGTCGAACAATGTCTCCTGTTGTGGATAATCAAAGCTTCCAGTGAGAGAAGCTATTGAGGGAAGTGCACCTCATTTACCAGTGCAAAGACCACAAGAACGTACATCAAAGTCAATGTCTTGATTTCATGACTAGGTACACCTGACATATACTTTATGATATATCCCCCTACACAGGCACCAGGTGGAGTTTTGCTCATCCTTTTGAGAATATTTGATCATGCTTTAGGATGAAAGACAAGATATTTGAATCAATACTTGTTTGGGAATGAACGAAAGCAACTGCTTTTCCCCATTAAAAGCAAATATGCCACATCTAACATAACACATAAAAGGCTACTGTTATGCTATCAAGCTATATTGCATAAAGCCATGCTTTCATTGAGAAAATTATGTAACAGTCCCTTCCCTTTGCATGAACTTAAACCAGTTCCATTCCTCAAAGCCAAAACAGAGACATACCTATGTAAGTCCCACCAGCAGATAGTTTATCTTCACATCAGGCTCACGCTGCTGTGTCCTGAACCTGGGTGCATAATAGGTAAGACTTTGCAATAGGGTGCTCTGGCCTTATATCTACCTTTTGTGCAGTTCTGACAAAGCATAAGGTGGAAGTAGAATATGGTGGAAGGAATCTTATTTCACTTAACATTGCACCACTATGACTAACCTTACATAATGCACGATAGATAACCTTACATAAGGCAAAATGCAGACTAATCTATATATTTCAAATCTTTATATTACTGTTAGACCTAGACTTCTACTATCCAGTCAGATGTATCAGTGTTATTGTAGAGGTGTGATGACAGTGACTTGTGTCGACCTCTGTCACAGACCCACACTGTCAGGACATCTTAGAGCTTTACTCTCTCCTAAGTACTCCTAAGTACTCTCTCAGTACTCTCTCCTAAGTAGTCTGTATACAGGGTGCTCATATATTGTTCCCCAGACTGAATGAGGGCATAGTTGTGAAATTGGTCATTTTCTGCCATTTAGCTGACAAATGGTAAGGAGACAAAAAAAATTGTAAATCAAGTACTCAATTAAATTTCATTGTCAATGACTTCATTGAAAACAATGGCATAATCCCTACTTTATTTCCTCTGATATATGCTATTAGTTAACCCACCATCACCTAATTGTATGGTTTTATTGATACTACAGAAAGTAGTTGCCTGTTATTCACAAAATTCTTAGGCATATGTGAAATATTATTGTGGCTCTAATACCCTTTGTTATGCACTGTCTGAAATCTAATCTGTATAAAGCAGCCTGTGCACAAATTCAAATCTCGATGAAGCCACACCTTTATGCGTAGCAACACTGAATATATTAGCTACCCCACATTCACTTCAGCACCATGTGGATTCCCCTCCATTGTAAAATCCTCTTCTTCTGCCCAAAAGGAACTACGACTGAACAATATAAATCAAGATTGTATCAAAGTCGCAATATGGCCTCGTGCAATATCCAAATCGCAGGAGGCGTAATATTTGTTTAAGGCAAAGAGTGTGTCAAAATAGCATTCTAAATAAAGTATTGTGGTGCTGCAGTGATGTACCGGTCTACAAATCGTACTTTACAGACTTAAGAAAACATCTTTGTCTGGCACAGATCCCCCCAAAAATCACACCATGATCATTTTAATATGTGTTTCAATGAAAATGAGAATAATGACGCAAAAATGATCATTCCCTCTAATATTGTGAACCATATCACAGTTGCAATGTCAGTCAAAATAACTGCTATTAGATCTTTTTTCCCAACTCATACAGCCCTAAAAGTAACCAATCCACTTTGTTTTATGAGGAATAAGTTTGTTTTTGATTCTGTCCCTCTCCAATTCAAGGAACACACTACGTTCGTGCCTTAGTTCATGATTAGCATGAGCTCTGTTGTTATTGTTGTTGCCGAGGTCAACTCTTGAATCCTTCAACTTCTGAATTAGTATCTTAACCCTTTCTGGAGTTTTTGAATCATTTCTAGTTTTTGGAATGTTCTCTTGGAATTCTATGTAACTCCATAGCCTTCAGTGGCCAAGTAGCCATTGTTACATCATCATTAGAATTGTCAGTTCTCAAAATCCTGTCTCACATGTGAGACTGTATACCTGAATGGGTTAATGCATAAGGCCACCTGGGTTCAATAATGGAACCACTGATAGAAACATGTACATTTAATGAGATATTATAATCCTCTTTGAGACTCATGACAGCTGAGTTTGACTGACAGCATTTCAACCACTAAGTCACACTCACAAGTACTGAGAATATAATGGATGGATAAGTGTGGTGGAGGGAACCATAATAGGACCCCCTCTAATACCATGCTTATTGGAGAACATTAGTGGAAGCGACTAGCAGTGTGTTATCTTCAACTGATTGTGCCCACCTACTGTTAGCTTGGTGGAGCTCTGGCTGAGCATCTTTATAGCCCTCAATGCCCTACTGACGCAAACATAAACACACACTTTAAAATATACTCTGAATTTAACATGACAAGATTTAGAATGGATCACCAGCATGACAAACTACCTGGGAGTGGGGCAACTAATAAACTGATTATGAAGACTTATTTATATTCTGTTGCTATGGGAAAGGTCCTTGTGTAAAGTGACATATAGGGAATTTCACTGTGCTCTTACCAGTATGTATCTAATATATTGCCTTTGTCTATCTGACACGATTCAAAACACTCAATTACAGAACAGAGCTCGGACTATTGATCAGGTCAGTGGATCACGTTCATCTTGGCAGAGGTCTGTTCAGGTACATATCAAATTTTGGGCGAGCACTGCAGTTATACTACTTGTGAGTGCACTGTGTGCAGAGATTGCATGGCATTAACTGAACAAGTCTCTTGACCTGGTCCCCTACGCCCCCGCCCCCCACACACACATCCCAAAAGTGTGATTGTTGACACTGTGGTCTGCGCCCATGACAACAATGTTGCCACTGAGCATCAAAGGAGCTGACCCCACCCCCTCCCCCCAGCTTGCCCCAACGGATGAACAGCACCAACCAATAGTGAGATCAATATGGTTTCAATTTCCCCTACTCACCTTCAATAGAGATTACATGTTCTCGGATCTGATTCTGCAGGGCCAGGTCATCGATGCGTTCGATCAGGTCGTAGATTGCATAAATGTTCGGGTGGACAGACTCGAACCGATGGATCTCAGCCCGTATGGCCGCTGAGTTGGACAAAACAAACTGGGAGCCTGGTGGGCCGGGCTGGGTAGTCTGGCCCGATACTGTCCCCGAACCGAACTGGCCAGCCCCTGAGCCAGCAGATGAACCGGATCCGAACTGGGACGGGATGGACTGGGGGACTGGAACAGGGACGGGCGCTGGGACCGTGCCTGGAGTGGGCATGGCTGGCTGAGACTGCTGCGAGATACCGGACACGGACACTGGGACACTCGACTGGAAATTCATCTTGGTTTGAACGACTAACTCTTTACAGTGGGAGCACAAATATAAGGACTAGAATTAGGATTCAAATCGATGTGGTCAAAAGAAGTCCGCGCGAATTAGTGGTCTGAGAACGATCGGCGCAGAAGCATCAATAGTTGGTCGCCAATTGCATCAAAACGCGGCTCTTGTTCATATTATTAAAACTTGACTGTGATTCATTTTCCGTTATTGGCTATACTAGATATAGACGTGTCCAGGGCCCACAAACCGCAATGCCTACCACTAGATTCTCCTTTATGGGCTATCCCGCTGGTTTGGTCAAACCGTTTTCCTTTAGTTGCTGTGTCTGAAGGAGACAATGGGCTAGGCTTCTGCAAAGCGCCCTGGTCCACTGCCTTGAATGCGTTGTTTCTGCGCTGAAATGAAATAGCGTTCAGTCGTCTTTGGTCCAAGTGGTCCCTGCCCAGCGCCCTCCTCCGCTTGCTGAAACGTCACCCATCACGTAATTGTACTTGAGATGGGGGAGGGTGTAATTCGATTGGGTGGAAGAAGAGAATAAAGCAACGTGCACATCATTATAATAACCTAACGTTACCTGATAGTTATGCAACCAAACCAAAAAATTGGCTGTTTTGGGAAAAAGTAGCTGCTTAGGATATGTAATTTACCGCAAGTCTTTTACTGAAGCTCCCCACCACCACCACATATAATGTGAATAGAGCTACTAGTGCAGAATGAATGAAAATGAATAGTAGATTTGCATTGGCCTTGTAAGCTATAAACAGATATGACCAGTCAAACAGCAGCTAAAATAATCTTCAATCAGTGTATAAACACTGGATTCCCCTGCTGGTCAGTCTATTTTATGGAAAGAGTAGGTGTTCCTAACGTTTTATGCACTCAATGCATATAGGCTTAATACCAAAAATATATTTCAGATTTCTAAGTGTCATTCAAATAGTGGTTATCCTGCTCAGGATGCTAGTACACACAGTGACAGTAAGAGAAAATGCACACACATGAAAATAAAAGTTCCGGTTGAATGTCATGCATATTAATATGCATTAATTCTATTTTGGGGGCAATATACAATAATGGCAATGATTTTCATTGGTTTCATGCTTTTGCAAAATTGCTCTCTTTACACATAAAGACGTAATAGGGACCATATCAATATCATTCTCAAGTAGAAAGAGACAGAGCCACCTACTGGTTTGCATGCACAACACCACATTTTACAGCTGTTAAATGACTGAATACAGAATCATTCCGATTTCAGTTGCTGCTGTGGGTAGAGGCGTGCACAGGGGTGGGGGTGGGGGGGGTTGACCTTTCTGTCTTATGACCATGATACATAGACAATATTTTGAGGCAACAAATATGGGCAATTTTTCCAACAATGAACATTCATTTTTTGTGTCTCTTAAAGCTGACTATGTCATCCCTAATTATTGTATCCCATTTAACAATACTCATCTCTCCTGAGGCAACATTGCCCATCTCCATTAAAAGTTGGCCATGTATAGGTCCCAGAGTGTCCTTTTCAGATTGAAAAGTTGAAATAAAATTTTGCGCAAGATATTGCTGGTGGCTATTTCCTCTCTGAAGGGGTGAAGGTATGTTATTTAACCAAAAAGTCACACCAGAGGGAAACTTTGCCAGAATTATTCATATTTTATAAGGGGCCACTGACCCTGATGCCGGACCCGGTCTCCCGTAGCCTAACCCCACAGCATCATACAGCCCATTAAACAAAACATTAAATAAAACATATTTTCTAAGTACAATGTGTCAAGAGAACTTAAGATTTGCACCCCGTTATGGACCTTCTTACCCTTGGCGCCAATGAGGAGTGATTGTCTTTTAGGGCTATGTGTAAAAGGTATGTGTGGGTGCGTGGATGTGGGTGTGCAAGAGACAGGAGTGAATGAATGAGTGGTTCTTGAGCTGCCCTAAGGTAATGGAGCATTCACACATATGCACATGTAGACACAGTCACCCCCCCCACACACACCCCCATGCCCATCCTTGACCTCTCCTGTGTTCACGTTTTTACACTGTACTGTTTCTGTTTTTTCATCTTTTTTCTCATCTTATTTCTTCTTTCTTACATATCTCAGAGAGTTGTCAATCACAAAGATATAGATATAGATTATGTTGATATCTTCCAAATTTTCTGAATGTTGAGAACACATTTCTTGTAATAGGTTATATGATAAATACAGCTTTTCCTTGGCTTTTGTTTGATTAAAAGATTAATTATATATTTTATGTATTATTACACTCATTGATATGCATTTTCACATTCTATACTTACTCTTCATTTATAATTTACATGGGCTATTTGTTACTAGCTACTATCTCTACCCTGAAGTTTAAATACAGCCCAAGTCACCCACTGTGTGTGTAGGCTGTGTGTAGGCATATGAGCAAATGCTTGGCAATCCCATGCCATTACTATTTGGAGTGGGTGTAACTAACCACATTAACTCTGAAACCCACTTTGAGTATCTGGACTTGGATTTCTATGCCACTAGAACACATTTGTAGTCATAGTTTTCTCCATTACATTATTCACTCAAAAATAGTGGCATAATGTGTGTATGAATACAGAATCAGTCAAAAAGTTGAAGCTGTTCAATAGATAACATAATTATCATCCTAAATGTGGTAATCTCTTTTTTGTGGCAACATCTATTGGTGATAAGCAGTCATTGCTGCACCTACTCGCTTTCCATCTTGAAAAGGCATACTAACTATTGAGTTAATCTTCTATTTTATTCCAAACAAATCGCTGTTGCTGCTGGTCATGTAAAAAGTATAATTTCCTTTGCACCGAATGATGTTCCTGGGAATGTCCTACCAGACTCTGGTGTTCAGCATAGCATAGCAGCATAGAATAGCATTCATGAACTGGATATAGGTTGAACCACTATTGCTTTATATGAATTGGCAATAGAGAGTAGAAAACATATGTGAAAATGTTTGAGATTACTTTAAATGCAGCTTTAAAAAGTCCTTCTGGAGAGTGCACATGCAGAAGTACTATATTTTAAAGAGGGGCATTTTCAGGGTTTTCTTTTCTTTTTTTTTCTTTGCTCCTACATCTGGAAAAAATCTGTGCAGGTCAGTCACTGGGTATAGCAGGTGGGCCCTGGATCAATCAATAGATTGGAATGATCAATGACCTGCCCTTTTTATATTTGATATTTAGACTAATAGACATTTAAAGGTACAATCTGTAATGTCGTCAAACAGTAACCTCTGGAGAGTCGTGCCCCTCTCAATTTTTGTGAGGTGTGGCCAGCAATAGTAACCCCTCCCCTATCCCCACTCAAATCCAACCCACACTTCAGACCAACACAAAAAATGTCAAATGCAATACCAAGAGGGGCGCTTTTGCCTAGAGGTCACTATTTGATGACATTACAGATCCTAGCTTTAAAGGAGCTATACATAAATTAAAATAAACAATTTATTTGATGGTTAAACTGATATTTAAACTATTAAGGGAAGCCCTGACTTTTATGTCATGGCTATTATGCAATGATTTTATGATAGGTAGTTCAGAACTCTGAAACTCTCTTCTCATGCATTAATAATAGATCCAGTGCAATGATGCAATTTCATCTTTCATTCTCTGTGCCACTCATAGGCTTCGGTTACACTTGTCATTTCAATGTGACTTTTGTGATCTGATGTGCCAGATCAGAACACAGACCTGACGTCCACACTTGACACTTGGATGCCAACTCTGTGGGTGGATGTGTTCAGATCTTATGCTCGCGCAAAAAAATATGTAATGGTGAAATAAATCTGGTAAAAGGTGAGAGAAGCCACATTCTTCTTGTTTAAAATGTTATGTCTGTTATTATCAACAGTAGTTTTCAACCATCTTCTCACTGGATAACAGCTCTCTATAATAACTGAATAACTCTATGGAAACGCATGTGCCTGGACTAATATAGCCTCAATATTCTATTTCTATAGCCTATCCTGTCTGTCATCTGATGGGCCAAACTTGAAAGCACGGCTATACGAGGAGACACCTGACAGTACAGGAGAGGGAGCGGGGATCTTTAGGTTATGGCAACGATGACGTAATAGGGAAGGCCCAACTTTAAAGGTTTCTATCGTTACTTTTAATAAATACCTATTTTCAAAACACAGATACAAATCACAGACAGTAACTACAATCATCCCATCATCAGAAAGCAGTCCATCCTGGATCAGTCCTCTAATCAATGTCAGTTTATTTAAAATTTCACTCCGGAGTTTGGGGGGAATACATCTTTTAAGAAGACATTTCTCGCCTACGGATAATTGTGCACGAAACAATGGATAAGGCAGGCAAAATACAAATTTATTGACACTTTAAAATGAGGCGAGGAGAGAGACAATTGCTGCTCCAATTGGGAACTGTGTGTGAGAGAGAGAGAGAGTGAGATGGAGAAAGAAAACGAGTTTGTATACATGCGCTCTAGCCTATCCCATTTGCATTTACCCAACATAATAGCATCATGTGCGACATTAAATATTTAATCAGCTGTGCGTGACGTGAAAAATACTGAGACTATTATTAAAAGTTGAATGAATAAAGAAGAATAGCAATAATCCTCCATCTAAAGAGTAAAATGTTGGTAGTATCCTATGCATACTGGGAGACTCCCGGTGGATCCGTGGGGCAGAGGACATGGTTTTAATAACGTAGCCAGTAGTCTGCCCACATCGTGCCCAGATTGCTGTCCACACACCTATGAAATCCGATCAGAATAGTTCTGGCACATCCTGAAATCCAATCACATCTGAGTAAGATTCGATGTGGGACTGTCCAGACCTGGCAGTTAATGCGTCCTGGCGTGATCGGATGATAAAAGTCACATTGAAACGACAAGTGTAACCGAGGCCTAAGTAAATTAACGTGTGCAAATCAGTTTACAGTTTTGGGATATGTGTGAGGTTATGTGCATGATAAACCAGCATTGGTATTTGGTGAAGTGCCCCTTTAAGTGTCACATTGAGACCTGATGAAGGATGAAACCTTATCTAATGGTTTAATATTGGTCTATAGGAGCTACCAAAGGCCCTGTATCTATCAGGCACCTCTCTTTTAGTTGGCAGCACTGAACAGATGCTTGAGGGAAACAATGGTGTTGACTGCTGTTGTTGCTAGGCGACTATTGAAAACCCACCAGAAACGTGGTCAATTTTGCTAAATTTGAAATATTTTTAACGTCTAGCGCAGAGTACTAAAAACACGCTAAGCTGTCAGCGGTGTCAGGAACACGCAACAGTGCAGCGTTTCTATAGAAATGAACAACACAAAGAAGCCAGTGGAGCCCGGTGGACACACAGTGTGTGTGTGGATTTGTTGTTAGCCACCGCTTCCCACGGCCAGTTCCCAGGCTACAATGCCCGTCCAGAGGTCCAGTGTGATGGGGGTTGGACATAGTGAAAGGCTTAAGAGCAGGAAGATCGCCTATAGCAGCAGACAGCAGGAAGACAGTCTATAGCAGTTAGTACCAGTAATTATCAGCACCTGTGTGAGAGGATGAAAGCTGCCTTTATTGTTCTGAGATTAACTCAGCACACAGAGAAGAGCAAACACTACTACAGGCAATTACACCGCACACCTGGGAGACTTCATAGGGAGTGCGGAGTGTGTATGTGTGCGCGCATGTATGTGCATGCTTGCTTGATTTAAGTGGTGCATGTGCATGAATTAAGTAATTAAGGAGTGTGTAGGTGTTATCTAAGCAGAATGTATGTGTGTATGTGGTTTACAGCAGTTCGTATCTGTGTGTGAGTTGGAGAGAGAGAGTGAGAGTATGTCCTCATAATTCTAATAACAATCTGCATATAAACAGCTTAAATACTTTAGATCTTTAGGAATTTCAAATGTCATCTCTCAGTCTCACACATTCTTACTGAACACACACTGTCCTTTCACACACATACAGAGAGAGAGAGAGAGAGAGAGAGAGAGAGATCATTTCATATTCATATTTCATAGGGTTCAGGAGAGTAATCTCTGCTTCTGTTCAGACAGCAAAGAGCTTAATATTATCTAGAGACAGAGAGAAGGTTCAGCCCCCCTTAAGTTCCTGTGTAGAATAAAAATGGCTGATGTGACAAGATATTCCCAAGGCTAATATATTGGAAGCTAAGTCACCCAGTGGGATATGGGTGTGACACATGCTCACACACGATACATGCTCAAATTGGTTATGTATGGTTTGGTTACCAAATCGAATAGAAATGCTGACCATTTTTAATATTGCATGTGTTACACCCCGATTCCTCACAGCATATGATGGACATGTCCTCTCCTCCATTTAGTGTCGTTTGTACATGAGACAGTGTCAGTGAACAGAAAATGCATATTTTCATGCGTCTGCTTCTGACATGAATGCTTGTTGTGTGGCTGTCGGTGCGAAACCATGCTGTGCTAGGAAACACAACAAGCATTCATATAACAGGCAGCACCGAGACACAGCTTGTGCACCTGAGAGACACGAACCCCTGCTCACTTGTTACATGGAAGTAGCAAGAACAAAGGACTGGTACCGACGAGTGATCGGATCGGTCTCCATGTCTGAAGGGGATTAACTGGTCCACTGTAGGACTGTAGGGTTTATCTCGCCATGCTGAGCTCTCTGGCCGGTCTGGCCAGGGGTGTAGAAGACCTTTACTGTGTACGACTTGCGCTTGCACATGACTTTATTCTGTTACAATCTAAGCAAATGTCCTACTTTTCACTCCACTCCACTTCTCAAACTCATGCTAGTTACCTTGATGGAAATGCTTTATCGTATAAAAAGCGATAGGTTCGTGAAGCTTTTCAACCTCTAAGCAGCTAACACACATCAAGTCTCCGGGCATATACTGTAGGTTCATAAAATTTTCAATCTCAAAGCAGCTTATACACATTAAGTCTCCAAGCACACACACACACACACACACACACACACACACACACACACACAAACATAAGTATGTACACACGCACACATACAGTATACTGTACACACACACACACACACACGCACACACA
>OMKL01043438.1:0-14575 GCA_900302295.1 Parasudis fraserbrunneri
TTGATGGAGTTTCTTTTTGATTCATATTTATTGGAAAAGAGTAAAATTGGCAGCAGCCAAAGCTGCATTCAGATTGTCCACTGTGGACGCAGGTCCCACCACCAAGCACCGAGGCTCAGCCCTAAACTCCCACACTTCTCACAGGAGTCCATACTTCAACAAGCAACATACAACACCAACACCATACTCCCTTGCCTACATGCATTGCACATCTCTGCGCATTGGACAGTTGCCGTGTGAATTCATTCCCATATTCATGGTCATGATACACCATATTGCTTATCGCTATCCAATCATGCAACAATCTAGACATACTAGTGCACTAGGAGAGAAGGTCTGTAAGGGATTGGCAGGGATGCTTTGGCCGCACTCACATGTTTTACAAAGTAATGACAATTCTTCCTCTTACAGACACCTCACAATAGATGTGGAGGTATGTAAGAACACAACAAAAGGTTAATGCCATAGAGACAGTGATTTGGATTTGGCGTTTGACATCACACAGTGATGTTATTGGTTGAATTCATGCTGACCTCCTAGATAGATGTGCCTCACGGCAGTGGCATTTGCGCATTTAGTAAATTCTCCAGACATCAGCGTGTACTCAGCCATACTCTGCCCACAGGCTACACATAGTGCCTTCTTGGAAACGCCTGTGGTTAGGGTTATTTTGTTTGGAGTGACATCATAGTCTTCCTGCCTTCCCGCTGCTGATTCAAAGCAATGCATAAATGAGATACACATGATTAAAGAGAAAAGGGATGGATACAATCCTAGTCTTTCCAGTGGAAACAAAACAAATGACAACAAGAAATGACTGGTTTGGCACCCCATCAATATTTGTGTTGATTCAAGTGAATGTCCAGAGAATACAAAGGAAGCTATCAAGAAACATATTCCTGCCTATGAGATATCCCCGCTACGGTTGGACCAATAATTAATCACACAGATCCTAATCAAGGCCACTATAGAAAACAATGAATCCTTGGTCCCACAACACTGCAATGGTCCAGACAAATCGAATTGGATTCATAGAACTACAGAGTACTGGGACAGTAATGGTTTGCCTTCCCCTGAAAACACAAAATGGACCTTTCATTATTGCAAATAAACCTATTCTAAGTCCAAAAAGTTGTTTGGGGAGTAGACGCAAGGGGATGCTTCTAGAGCATCCTGTTGATATGTTGCTTGTCTGACAGCAGTTTGACTGTTCTGTGTTCACAGAGACACGGTGGGAAACGAGTAGGTGAGGAAGATTTTAAGTAGAAATATTCTGACACAGGAACTGACTGATACAGCAACAGGAAATAGAAACAGCCCTGCAGTTCATCAAACAAAATATCTAGGTTAGAGTCTAAAATACTCATTTTCATACAGAATCCAACATGCGTACTTGAAATGTAATTATTTGTACCTATTCGTATTTTACCTAAACATAAAATCCGGGCCACTTATTTGTCAAACAACAGTTGTTGAAATGGTCCATCTCTCAATGGAGAGGCCGTCCGTTTTCCGGGCGCTGACACGTTGAATCGAATGTGGCTTTCGGCGAAAATAATGAATTATACATTCTAATCACTCAAAGCCACATTCGATTCAACATGTCAGTGCCAAGAACACAGACAGCCTCTCTGCTGAATTTTGAGAAGTTGGACCATTTCAACAACTTTGGCGTAAGTATTTTACAAATAAGTGGCCCGGATCTTATGTTTAGGTAATATAAAATGCTTCTGAGTAAGTAAAATGAAATACCGTAGCCCAGGAGATTAAGTTAATTTCACTCTATGTTCATTTGCCCGGCTGTGATATAAAGCTAGCAAAGCATAGCGATACATATACAGCCAGAAACCAGCGATGCCGAATCCAGTCTTTAACATAGCATAATGGCAGTTGCTGCTTTCCAGCATTACTTGGGGCAGGTACTGGAAAGGGCAGTGACATCTTAAGAGGGATAGTTCACCTTCATAAGAAACCTATGATTTATCATGCCCTGGGAATTACTTCAGTATATTTAACAAACACTTACACCAGTGATTGAGAAATTGGAAGCAAAAATGTTTTGCAATGCTAGTGGAAGTGCACGGGGTCCCATAGCATGTCTCATAAAATATAAAAAAAGAAACTATGTAGCACCTTCCAATCAACTTCCCTTCGAACATTTTCACTTCATTATTTTTTGAGAGTTGCCGTGGGACCTCATTCACTTTCAGTAGCACTGCCAACAAATGCTAGCGATTAGTTTCCCATATATGAAAAACTAAAATAAGTGCTTCTTAGATATACTAGCATAGCTCCCAGGTCATGGTAAATCATACAGGTTCCTTAGAAAAAGCTGAACTATCCCATGAACATTGTTTAAAAAGGTACATTCAATTCTCAATAGGTAACAAATAAATCCTCTGAGGAATGGTAATGATTCTCTAGATGGTTGTAACCAATACACTGCTGTATCCAAAGGACAATATACATTCTCTCATCAATGAAGTCAACTTCCAGAAAGAATCTCTAAAAACAACTGGGTTGCATACACTGTCATATTTGTCCGCAATGAGGCATCATTAGTGTGCTATAAGCACATTATAGCACCTAGAGGTATGAGCACATTGTAATCACATCATGACATGATCCATTATGAATGCATTAAAACTTTATCACGAGACTTAGAATGTGTACAGACATGTCCGCAAATATACGCCAACCTTCAGTTTTTGCAAGCCCTTGTTGTTCTAGCCCAGGTGATAAATATAAAAATTGTAAAACAGTCACACCACATTCATTATGTATTGTATTATATATGCTCTGATATGATTACAATGTACTTTTGATTCCTTATGACAAACACTAATGTTAATGATTTGTCCTCTCTAGGTTGTGTATAATGGCCAAATCTGAAACAATTGGATTCCTTTCCTCAGACAAAATGAGATTCATACCAATTTCTAGATGAAAAAAATGAAATCAAAATGTTGCCTTTGGGCAAGGAGATGGGTCATAACTAAATGCGAGGGCGAGTTTATGAATGAATGACTGAAGTAGATAATTACAAAAGTGCCATGTTACTAAATTTCAGACAAACAGAGAGCCTATCGAAGACTCAAAAGAAAACACCTACATATCCTGTAACATAGGATGAAAGGCGTATTCTACAAAGCTAAAATGACATTCGTAGTTAAGAAATTCCTATTTTTGGTTGACTTATGGTTTTCAAATGCTGGTGCATTGTTCACAGGAGTAAGGAGTATGGTTTAGAATTAGGTCAACAGTAGTTTCAGCACATTTTGAGAATAGAATAACTTAGAATGGCCACTTCTACAGTGACAGTGAAAGAAAGCTTGGCAAGGCCACATAATGATATTTTGTTGTATGCAACAACATACATATATTGCCTATTTAAGAACATAAATTTATAACGTTTAAGACAAGACATTGGAAAACAGTCTACATTGTACAATGCATTGTCAAGCTGACTGAAAATAATTATTATTATCCTGCTCATATACTTCTAAGCAGCTTATAGCTTTGGCATCACATTTAGTTCAACTGGTTTGGTCCTTTTATGAACCCTATGACTGGTCCCTAAACCTCATTTTCCAATACATACAGTAATCAATGTCGCCCCATAGGCTACTCATACCCTCCATCGATTAGTACAAGGACAGTTCATCAGATCTTCAAGAACCACTCGAGATAGCCAGCTGTCCACTTCGCAGGTCCATTGCAACATAAGGCAGAAAAAATAACAGCAACTGTTGAAAAATAAGCAGTAGGAATGTCTTCATTCTATCCCTGTCCAGGTTCACTCTTTGGGAATACCAGGGGACTCATCTGAGGGTGAAAAGAGACCGAGAACTAGTTACTGTAGATCAACCACACGTCACCAACAACAACAACCCATGAAAGGGGAACTCATTTGACTGGAGCAAAATCCAAAGTTCAGTAGCTTCTTAACTATCAGAAAATCGATGAGTTGTAAGTAGTGTAAGAGTCAGCAGATAGAGTAAGAGAACATTTCATACAAACTGTGAGCAGTTGCAGGTAAGGTAGTACATTGTCTACATTTGCTTTAACATCCCCCTCCCAATTTTGGCATGAGCTCAAACAAACTAATATACATATAAAAACAGTTACAGAAGAAGAAATAAATAAGTATGTTTTATTCCTGTAGTCTAAGTCAAACTTTTAAAGGAAAGCAGATGTAATCTATTAATTCCTTACAGCTAGTGTCTCAACTGGGCATGTAATCCGTATTAAGCAGACTTTCCCAACATTCCTAATTAATCTACAAAATTCTACAAAAAAACTTTACTTTACTACTTTACTATTCTGAAATGGAAAGGTCCAAGATGCTTTTATTTAATAAAAATTGTGAAATATCTCAGAACTGCGTCTTGCCGTTGTCTGCTATCAGCCTCCACTTAGTGTTCTATGTTACCTCCAGATGTCTTGTGACAAAAACGGCTAGGAAAGGAGGCTACAGAATCAAACTCCACTCAAAAACTGTTGACAGGTGGTTATTTGTGCAGAACTTGTCATCAGAGCGCCTTTGCCACATTCTTCCTCTGGAGTAGGAGAGCTTCCCTGAAATCTGAGTTGCATGGATAATATCGCTAATAGGTTGAGACTATCATATTCCAATATGTGGTAACTTGACACCTTTAGCTTCAGCATATGCAGAAAGCTGAGTAGGTGTTGACATGTCTTGAAATAATATAAGCTGCCGACTTAGAATTCCTGGCAAATATCAATGGGCGATTTTTGCAATTTGCATATGTAACGGTCGTCACTAGGTACTAGCAGGCATTTTGCGCTCAGCACCTATCCTCCAACACCCTCGAACCACGAACCATCCGCTCACCAGCACCATGTGACCACGTATGTTAAATACCACGATCGTATCCATTCCGCCACCTGAAAAGGATCCAATTCAGGTGGCGAAATGGGGGTATTTAATTCAGGAGTGAGTTTACACCAAAGGTCTACCATTGCAAGGTTTCAAACTCATTACACATTCATAGATCCTTGCATTCTCAATGAGGGTAAATGTGTAGATATGCTGCTAAGCCATTTTCAGTAGTTTACTGAACAATTTCGTGGAAAAAAACATATATTTACAAATTGTTATTCAATATAGAACATTTTAAGGGTTTAAAATACATCTGGAGGGGATGTTTGAGGCTAGCTGTGGCAAGCTATCTGGATGTTTACACACCTTCTCAAGCTCCGAACCTCATACACAGTTTCATCTTCGTCACTCTCCATTGCATCCATCTCCACATTGTCATCATAATTTGACAGCAGCCCATATTTCTTTTTCTGGGTGGGTTTCTGCAGCCTAGAAAAATAATAATTTTTAAAAAGACATACACGAAAGTACACACACACACATATACACACAGTTGGCTGTGAGGAATTGTGTCCCAACTTTTATAGGTCAGGAACACACACACCCGTTGAGCAATGAACACCTGAGGGGTATTAACGTTAGCCTACAACAACTAGTTGTCCATTGAGCCAGATATGTCAAACAACTTAACACCCTCCAGCCAGTGCAACAGACTGGTAACGTTGGGTTTCTCACCTCACTGCTCGAACGAGGAAGTAAAGCACTCCAATCATGGTGATCCCAATGAGGACGTACAAGGCCCTTTGTATCATTGAACTATCCACGTTAAAACCTTTCAAGTTTTTTCCGTGGCTGCCAATGGAGATGGTGGAGTTGAGGACACTAGAATTGGTGCCATTCCGTTTGGGATTAACAGTAACGCTGGCGGTGACTGAGGGCACCGTCGTAGCGCCCTGTGCCATGGTCACAAAAAACCACAACAATGGCAAAATAATTGCAGTAAAGACTCCTTGAGATGGCATTTTCTTTACCGAGACTCGAATACTAACTCCGGACAGCTGTGTGTCTTGTTACAAAGTCTGATGGGTGGGTTTTCTAAATCTAAGCTGTTACTCGGCTCGCTAAAGTAGATCCAACAATGAGGAAATTCTCACTTCTTCCGAGTGATGACGTGACAGAAGTCTTCTTCTTTGTTTTAATGGCGGTTTACACGCTACCATACAGCATGACCGCCACCTACTGTATTCCACAGATTAATGCTTTATTGGGAATTTAATTCAGAGGAGTTCTATGTTTATCAAATAACCCAGGTGATCTCAGAAATAGCATTGGATTTTGGCGTCCAGAACCTCTTGAAGTTCTCTACAATCACCTCTTCCACATTTAGGGGAGAGTAGGGTCGGTTGGGACAGGGGTACAGTTGGAACAGAGCCTTTTTAGCCAAAGTAGCTACACCTATGTCATTCATGATGCACATGCCTAGTTACACCCTCTTCACTTTCAAGCTCAAAGTGGAGACTATCTGCCTGTTCTTCATATTTAGTCCACAATTTTGTAATTTTCAGCATGTTCAAATGTTGCATCTTCTGTTATTTTTCTTCTTCTACCATACTGTTTTTAGTTATGCAATATACAATATACATATAGTTAGAAACCTTATTTTTCCTGGCCTATCAGATGATGCTAGTGTTAGCTATCCGTTGTGCTCTACGTGGTCCAGCTGGATGTAATATTGGTTTCTTTTTTTCTTTTTTTAAAGGAAAAAGTTAGATTTGTTAGACAATTGTTTTTGAGCTCAGACCAAGGTGTCCCAACCGACCCAGAAAAGTCAGAAATTTGTATAAAAAATAATAATAATAAAATATAAAGGCATTAACAGGTTTTAACAAAGTTGTACCTTTCATGTTTGAGATGGTCTCTAAAAAATGTAAAGCATTGTTAGCAGACAGGCTTCCTGTCTCCCACCAGATCAATTGACCTAACCCAAGCTTCGCCGTCCTTTCATGACCCTCCTATCACAAGTGTTGCTTTTCTCTGACAAGGTAAGAGAGGGCGGAGTTTGGGATAAGTCATTTACAAAATCCTGGTCCTCACCTACAAAGCCCTTCACCAACTGGTCCCCCTATATACAGTATCACAGGCCTCCTTGCCCAAATACCAACACTCTCAATCCCTCAGATCTACCTCAGCCTGCCTTCTCACCACCCTCAAGTCCAACCTCTGCAGTTTTGGGGACAGAGGCTTCTCCAGGGCAGCTCAGCCTCTGGTACTCTCTACTGCTTTCTCTCACAACTGACCACACCTTTACTTGATTTATAAAAAAAAAAAAAAAAGAAGGAAAAAAGACAGTTTCTGTCATGTTGATACAAACAGCCTTACAGCACCAGGCTGGGATGAATTAATATTTAACCAAACCCTGTTTCATCACACCTCATTCTTGGCTGTGAATCTTAGACTGAGAACAGCTGTTAGAGTTCCAGCCCTTATGAAAAAGTATCATGGTATTTCCAAAAAAGTATCATGGTTGATATTACCATTGGTATCATGGTTTAAATTGGATTATACCATGGTATTATTTACGTGTAAAAGTTGTACCATGGTGATACATGACTCTTACTATGGCAGCACCATGGTAAATTATTTATACAATGGCCGATACCATGGTAAAACTGAAATGACCATCAAACTACTATGATGCTTTTTTGTAAGAGAGTACAGGCCCATCTATCTCAAATAGTTTAAATAGACAAAACAAACCACTGATTTTTAAACAGCAAGTACTGGGACACCCAGAAGACTGACAAGATTAGATTTAGATTTGGAAAAACATCAAATTAAGTTCCTTTTGTCGGGACAGAAACTGCAATGGTTAATCCAAATTCAAGCAATATTTAGAACAGAAACGAGTACTTTTCATTTTGAAGAAAAGGGGAGACTTTAAATTAGACTGAATGTGTTTATGTCCATGACCTTGTGTGAAGCCTGACCTCTCTGTTCCATTCTCCCTATCCGCAACCCTGTCCACCTCCAGGAGCATCTGTTAGAGTTCACATGGATTGGCTCACTCTGACCAGTGAGTATAAAGACAGAGACTGAATCCTGTATAGTTCCACTCAACCTACGAATGGTGTGTTTGACGGTGGAGGCTGTTGTAGCTCAGCTGGTGGTGCTGCTCTGTCTGCCTGGGGCCTCGGGGGCTCAGAGGGACAGTGGAAGTCTCCAACGCTATGACATCATCACAGCTCCAGAAAGCAGACAAGCTGACATCTGGGCTGAGCTGAAGGAGCTGAGAGACATGGTGGTGGAGCTGAGGGTGAAGCAGTGTGTCACCAGGTCTGAACTTCAGAGCCAGATTGCCATGGTGGATGACCTGAGGAGAGAAAAGGTAATTTCGGAGACCAGACTGGGGGCCAGCGAGAGTCAAATGGAGAACCTGGAAAAAGAAGTGCTGAGGCAAAAAGTGGAGCTGAGTGTCACCATGGCTGAACTTCACAACCACAAAACCACAATGGAAGACCTGAAGAAAGAGGATGCAGTTCTGTGGTCCAAACTAGGTGAAGCTGAGAGCCAGGTGCAGGCCCAAGACAGAGAAACCTCAACATTGAAGACCGGATTGGCAGCTATTGAAACAGTGAATGAAGAGCAAGCAGCATCACTGACGTCCTTGGAAGACAGACTGAGTTCCAGTGAGAGTCGAGTGGAGGTCTTGGAGAGAGAGAATGCTGACAGACCGAAGGTGGCCTTCTTTGCTACTTTAAAGAGCTCACTTGGACCCGTAAAGTCGTTTACCACAGTTGTCCACAACAATGTCATCACCAACACTGGTAAAGCCTACAGCCCTGTTACGGGTTCATTCACGGCGCCTGTGAGAGGTGTCTACTATTTCACTGCCAGCGGCATGGATGACCGCTATGACCTTAATCTTCATCTGGACTTCTTTAAAAATGCTCATCACATCATGAGCAGAAGGAGGCATAACAATGGAGGTAATCAGTTTGTATCCGGTGACTTGATTCTCGATTTAGAAGTCGGAGACATGGTAGGTACTCGTGTTTCTGGCTCTCACAGGCTTGTTGGTGGCGACCTAAAACCTATGACGTTCAGCGGCTACCTGCTCTTCCCTCTGAAAATAAAATGACATAAAACGCTATAATAATGTGGCAACTGTCTAAGCATTTTTAGTTGAAATTATTGGATGTATTGATTTCATGGATATAACTGTGATGATCTGTATTGTATATTTTCAAGTTGTTTAGCCGATACAGTTACCTGTGAAATATTGCATACTCTCAGTGTTCCTTAGTTTACAATGGGACGGAATTTATGGTGAAAATCAAGAGACCATATTTGCTGCATAAGTCAAAAAAGTGTGAAAACCAATCACTGGTGGTGATTAATCAGTGATAAAAACATAAACAAATGGGTAGCCCCACCACCAAAAATGAGATATAGAAAAGTATTAATTCTCTAGTTGATCGACTAAGCTCTTGATACAGGGAATAACACTAGACACTAAATAAATTAGTTTTTAATTGTATTAGTTGTATTTTGTGGCTGTAAAAGGTTTGTTTCCATTGGTAATGTTTGTAGTGTTGTTTGTAGTAAAACAGACCTATATTCAAATTTACAATGTGCATCAGATTTACAATAACAAAGTTAAAAAAAAAACAACAACAACAATTTTCCATCTTTTCCATTTCCATCTTCAGGTTATAGAAGTAGGCTTGGAATGGTGATTTTGACAGTAATAGTTTTACACCCCATTGACTTGCACTAGCATTGCTGTGCTAACAGGAGACTGGTGCCAAACAGAAGTACTCAGTGTGATGGGTCAATGAGGGGTCTTGGTCACTGATCAATAGTGAATAGGCATCTAAATATTCTGAATCTTTCCTTTAATGAAAGGATGGTGAATTGGACAACAGATCTATCATACTGCAAATCTATGGGGCTGCTAATCTATCAGGGCATTCATTGGTTTGAAAAATTCTATTTGTTATACTTGAAGTGTTTCACTTTGGTAAAATATTTTTTTATTTTTGCACATAAACCTTTATTTGAGTTCATGAACATTTAGCCACCATTACTGGCTTGGGGACCCATTGTCACCACCTCTCATTCAAGTGTTACATGAGTTTTGAGTGTAAGTCCCACTTCCGGCAACATATATATATGAACTTAGACTTTCACTGTGTGTTGAGGGTCTTCACTTTTAAGAGCTAATTTTGCCTGTTTGCAGTTATCCATATTCAGAGCAAGAGATTGCCGTTGACAGGTTGCTTGCTCCTGAACTCTTGTGAAGGTAGCATATGTGTGATTTAAAAGAAAGAAAGAAAGAAAGAAAGAAAGAAAGAAAGAAAGAAAGAAAGAAAGAAAGAAAGAAAGAAAGAAAGAAAGAAAGAAAGAAAGAAAGAAAGAAAGAAAGAAAGAAAGAAAGAAGGAAGGAAAGAAAGAAGGAAAGAAAGACAGAAAGAAGGAAAGAAAAAGGAAAAAGAGAGAAATAAAGATTTAAAAAAATCGTTGGACCAAATTAAAACATCACTTCTTACTGATCATGGCCCAAGAAAATCCTTGATAAAGTTCCTGTCTCTGATGTAGCCTAACCTCTGTCTCCTCATAAGGATTTAATACGTGGGCTGTATTTCTTAATCCACAGAGGCTCAGTGGCAGCATCTGTGCACCTGCTTCCTGTTGCAAACAACCAGCAGCTTTGGGTTTTAAGATGTGCACAGTGGTACAAGTACATCTGGACTCTAGCTGACTAGCTGAGAAAGAGTCAAAATCAGCTGGAATACTTGGAGTAAACTGATGTTGGTCCTTGCATTACATGATGTAGCAACGTGACATATTTTCAGCTTTTGTAGCTAAATGATTTTCATTTCTTCATGGATTAATTCTCTCTCACAGACATTTGCACACGCGCACGCAACGGTGTTTGGAGCCTGGTTGACAAATAGGCGGAGCTGTCCGAGGTGCTGAACTTGCGGAGCTTGAGGATAGGGCTTTTCATATGCGCATCTGTTCCCATAAATGTTTGCTTAAATCACCATATTTTAGACTTGGCCCGCTAATTCTCTGAAACCTCCCAAAGTCACAATTGCTACATTTTTACACTGCCGTATTTCCCGGGTCCCCTTTGTGAATGTAAGTTCCACATCCAACTGGATGCCATAGATCTTCCGAGTTGAAAACATAGGGTACATAACATTGTTTTGATTGACCGCTCGACTTCCAATTGCAGTGCAGATTGTTACTCTGAATGCAACGGATTGGGAGAAATCTGTTGAGGGCGTGGAGTACAGATTACAGATATCCCAAACCCCTCAACACCAACACACCACCCTAACCACTGGTAGCGACATCTATACCACCCCTGGCCGAGGATGAAACGTCCAGAGCAGCGATAGATTTGCATACGGAGTAGGTGTGAAGTGTTTTGCTTTTGTGCGAAGGAGAGCTCAAATCTAATCGCCGATGTTGTAGGGATTGACGGATGATATTCGCATGGTGAAGGCTTCTGACCAGCCTGCTTGTTCCACAAACCACGGGATGTTCGTTTTTATCGAAATCCGAGACTCTTGCTGATACGAATCGCTTCGATGCATCGTTGCATTAAACAGTCGGTTTCACGGGTGTGTTGTCGTGGATGGATTTTGTGAAGATGAAAGCGCAGCCTATGGATTTGTCAACTCACTCGGCTAGGCCTCATGGAAGCTGCGACAAATTTGGACATGATACATATTCAGAGTAAAGTGTAACCTATTTAGTACAGAGGGAATCGCATGCATGGATAATTTAGTTATGGTCAGTAATGAAGACTTTTAAAACGAATGTTTACCATTAGGCCTGCTGGGGTAGCCTGTGTATCAAAGCCAGTGTCACATCCTGCGGATCTAATTATTTTTGCTCTTTGAAAGAAAAAATCCTGATTTAGAGCTTTAAAAATCACACAGCGTAAATAGACTGACACGGCCTGTCTGGTGGGGTCTAACGGACAGTGTAAACCACTGTGTTTGGTGGGGTGTAACCAACAGTATAACCTATTGGTGATCAGGATTGGAACCCATAGCGTTTCGACGCGGGAAATTATCATGCATCATCCTCTATTTACTTAATCTGGGCATTACTTTGGAATCTGTAAGAAGATCGGCCTAGGGGGTTGCACTCCTCGGGAATCCCCCCGCTTGTGTGTATTTGTGTGTAGACTGGTCATCATGCCCACCTCACGCTCCGGCGCTGCCCCCGTGGAATACTGGGTCGACGAATCACGAAGAGATGTCACGGTGGAGGAGTTTTATACTATGGGCTCCGAATTGGGAAGGTAGAGTATTAAAAGTTAAGTAGGCTATAGTAGGTTGCATAAGCCTGTGTGGAGGCTCAGATATAGGCTACAGGCATAGATAAACAGGCCATGTCAAGAGATTTTTTTTTAAATTTCACGCGCTGCCTATTCGAGAACATATTGATATTTTAGAGCAAACCTAATCAACAAATGAGCGGCGTAACAGTTCACCAGTGATATCAAGTTAATCAGTGCAGTTCAACACCCACACTGCTGCTAAACGGGGTCAACGCATGGTTTACAACAGGAAAACAGAAACGTGAATGGATTAGTGCTAAAATTGCAGGGAAACAGGTGTTCTGGTGCTTTTCCAGGTTTTATAGTATGTCCAACCTCCCTCACAGGCCTGCTTAAATGCATCCAACTAGACAAAGCCTTACAGTCCATGTTTTGACACTATTGAGTTTGGGGAGAGCTGGCAAATGTAACTGGGGGGCACATGTCAAATATATAATTGTGGACTTCATAGGTCCTGATGTCAATGCTGTTGTGCATGAGCAGACGCATCTCTGGATACCAGTTTCATGACTATGACTAATCAGGAGATAAACTAATTTGAAAATTGAAAGTTCGGCCTGATGGTGGTGCTAGAGGAAAGGTCATGGGGTAACAAAATGAGTTAAGATTCTAGGGGTCATGAATCTGCACCGCAAATGTGAAAAGATTCTAATGAAAGCTATTGGAGTTATCACATTCAAAATTAGGATATGAACGTTGACCTGATGACGGTGCTAGAGGAAAGGTCATGGGGTCACCGAAATCAGTAGGCTTCTTCCTCTAGGGGTTCTGAATGTGCACAGCAAATTTGTAAGAATTAGAATGAAAGCTATTCTAGATAAACTAATTCAAAAATTACAGGTTTGGACTGACAATGGCACCAGAGGAAAGGTCATGGGGTCACCCATATGAATAGAGCTAATCTTCTAGGGGTCATAAATGTGCATTGTAAATTTGAAAAGATTTGAATGAAAGCTATTTGAGTTATCATGTTCACATGAAAACTCTGTGGCAGTGGTTGGAGTAAAACCATAATATCCCAGACACTGTCGCTCGGGGATATAATAACTAAATGACATGGTAAGTCGTGAATAGAATAGACACCCCACCTGGAAAACCAGTAATCTTTGACTTTCATTGTAGCTAAAGATGCAGGATCCATTTTGCTCCAGCCAATTACAATACAACGCGTGTCTGGGATAGTGCTGTATATTCACCCCGTCCACTGCCATGCCACGGCAGATCCTTCATGTGAATGTTATAACATGAATAGTTTTTATTCAAAACCTTTCTAATTAGCTGTGAACATTCATTACCTCTAGAGGAAGAACTCTTTTGATTTTGGCAACCCCATGACCTTTCCTCTTGTGCCACCATCAGGCCAAACTTTCAATTTTCAAATGAGTGTATATCTCCTGATCTGCTCGTCATACAGTCTAGAAAACTATACCCAGAGATGCAGCTCCTCATGGACGACACATTTTCCATAAAGATATATGAAGTCTGGCATATTGGATTTTCTTTTCTTTTTTTATTGCTTTTTCCCTCTACTCCTCCTAAGCTGTTTACTTGATTCTCACAAAACTTGCTGTGTGGCATCCAATGACCAACGTCTTTAAATTAACAATTTAGATAGTTGATAGGGGAAACTAAATGACTGCCAGATCCAATCGAATTTCAGAAAGTAAACAGTACGTGATGTGTTATTTTTTAACGCTTTCTCTGATTTGCACCAAACTTGACAGATATATTTGTCTTCCAATAGCAAAGAGGCCTGTGACATTTTAAGTCATTTTGCCTCATGGTAGTGCTATTCTCACAAACTAAAAAAGTGAACTGCCCCAACATGAAATTAGAAATGTGTTGTCTCTTTGTGATATCTGATGTGTTCAATATGAAATTGATACATAACACAATATGGCAACCATTTTGATTTTTGTGAAAAAATATTTTTTTCCCTAATCCTCCTAGGCCATTCAGTTAATTCTCACTAAATGTCTTGTGTGACATATATGGACCACCATATATATAACGAATGTTAGTAGGCCACATCGTTTGACTGGATTGGAGGTGTGGACAAAAGATGTCATTGAGGATTGGGGGCATTTCGTGGATATACCCGTTGCTGTGTCGGCCACCAACAGTCTTGATTTGACCTTTTTTAAGACAGGAAATTAAAAGAGAGGGGAAATATAGAATTAAAAAGAAGCAATACATACCTGGTTCTAGCATGTATGCAGATACTGGCTACCCCTGCACAAGACTGCTTAGTTGTTAGGAGGTTACTTTTGAGGAGACGTGCCCTGGTTGCCAAGGAGACCAGCCATGAAACGAGGAAACACGGGAGTGTGATGGGTGGGTGGGGGCTGAATCTATTGCATTACTAGGACAAC
>OMKL01043441.1:0-17969 GCA_900302295.1 Parasudis fraserbrunneri
AGTTACCACCACAGTGTACCTGTAGTGGACCTTTACTACTATGGAGTCTGCCTCACTTCCCTGGGCTGAGCCTGGGCGCTGGGAAGGAGGGGGAACACAAGAATTTTGGAAATAGAAAACAACACCTAATCATAACTGTATAACTATCGTAATCAGTATGTAGGTCCCTAACCCTACAGTATGTATGGTATTTTACCTGTCTGAACACACAAATTACAACAGTTAAGATTACGACAATAATCCTGACTGTCTTTGGTTGCTTGATGTGAAAAACAAGGGACCCCTCAGAATAGAGTTGTGTGATGTTATCTCAGAAAGCAGCGTTGCCATGATTACTGGTATGTATGGGGAGAATTCTCTTCAGTACTCTCACTCAGACCTTCCTGAATAACCTTATCAGGCAGACACAAACAGCAGACATGTCCAAAGAAAAGTAGATCAGGAAGTCCATTAGTCTTTGATGCTAGCATCAGAGAGTTATGTTTTTTCTCCAAAGATAATTCAGGTCACTCCGACAAGCTGTGGCACAAAAAGCCAGTCTTAAATAGTCCGGCGAGTATTTATATCCGACTACTGAATACCTCTTCTACCTCCCTTGAGCTTTGTGATGACTTAATCAGGACACATCAGCACTCCTTGCTCAATGCAAGTTGTGGAAAGCATTTCATCCACAAGTCCACACAATATTTCCATTTTTAGATCAAGTTGGGAGGAGGGTTTTTATTATAAGAGAAGGAGGATGTTTTCAGTGGTCTGTCAGAAGCTGAATCTCAGCAGAAATAGTGTAGATTCAATTCAATTAAAGTAAACAATTCATTGTACACAGATAAATGTGGCTTTGTGGTAAGGTACCTGCTCAGTGGGGCTGTCTGTGCTTGTCATATACTGGGATATGGGTGGCTTTGGGGTTGGCAGATTTGGCAAGGGGGCACTGGTGTCGGAGGGAGGTCGGGTGACTGTGACTGGAGAGAAAATACAGCAGCCTGGTAGCATACTTCCGCATTGCTTTCCATACTATGATTATATCTATATCACATAGTCATTCTAATGCAGTTAGCAGCACTGGAATTCTCTAATAGAGGCCTAGTGCTTGGTTATGTTTGTGTTGTTCTCTTTCTTCCAACATGGCTGCCTGTAACCACTGGTAACCACTTTCAAAAGAAAATGCCTAATTTCTGTGCAGTAGGTAAACCACTGAAAAAACATGATATTACTATTCTACTGTGGCTTGTTTAAAAGATCCAGTAATAAGACACCAAATTATTAAAATTCTGTTGATATATTTCTCATATATCAACACATAGCAACTGTTGTTTTGCACATAGCAACCGTTGTCATGTAAAAGAAAACAATAGTTGTTATGTTACAGGCAGCCATGCTGGAAGAAAGAGAAGTACGCAAACATCTCACGCAAGGCTTCTATTGCATATTAGCACGTTCCCCTACCTTGGGGGCTGTGCTGTATAAGCTTACCCTGAGGTGGGGCTGCAGGGCTAGGCTGGGTCTGTGGGCGAGTGGGTGGCTTGAGGACCGGTGGGAGGGGGATCCCAGTAGGAACTCTCTATGGAAGACAAATATACGGTAGTCAAGGAAACCAACTCCTCTCTGAGCAATTCTTTTCAACAGTAAAACATTTTAAGGGTTTTGTATTATCACTGTAACACAGCTTGAGGCAATCTAGCATCTTGTTTTTAAGAGAACTGAACAATCTTGCAGCTGTCCAGTCCACTAGCTTTTAAAATGCAGGTGGAACTTTCCTACATTTTGTCAGTAAAGCAGCTTTTTCCCTGACACAACTGTTTTCCTACCAAGTCTCAGGAGTGCGATATAGAGATAAAACTCTTCTCAGCACAGGTTGAAAATTGGGCAATCAGGGAATAGCCGTTTCCTTGTTTATAGGTTACCTCAGCATGACCCTGACTTATCTGTGTCAAACATCACAATGAAAAGTGCATTAAGCGGACAAGAACATTACGTTCTCTTTCTTTTTGCCCTTGGACATCTTGACATCGGCCGGGTCCAGCAGGGTCATGGGCAGGAGACCTCTCTGAAAAGGCGTCAAGAACAACGAATCAGACGGTGAAATCAGTACAAGAGAAGAAGAAAAAATCCTGCCGTCTCGGATAGAAGAATACATTCTGAGGCTTTTTCCGTCCTCACCTGTCCGTCATATATGACGGTCGCCATCCCGTCTCTGTCCACCTCACTGAAAAGATACACCATGGCCCCTCCGGGGACAGTCAGCTGGCCGGGGCCGCGGCCCATGTAAGGGACACGCATGCGCATGTAACGAGTATCCCTGACAGACAGCAGAAAAAGAAATACATCACTGTGATGTCATATCATGTCCACAGACATTCTCTCACAATGACAACAGCAATACTCTAGATGTCGCCGTCCCTGGTGATGTCAGACAGATATGTTTCTATTGATTTCATGAGAGCGCAGTTACTCACTCAGCTCCTTCCACCTTGGGCTCGTAGAATCCAGGTTTCTGTTGAGAGGGCAGAGTGACAGTCAGAGTGGAGGATTAGACGTGCGAGGTTGTGATCCATACAGTCGGATGTGGAGTGTCGCATCATTGATCGGTTTTTTACCTGCTCCCTCAGTGGCTCAAAACCTCCGAAGTCATCATTGGGGATCATGGAAGAAATCACCTGCAAGCATACGGTACTGACAGACTTAATCTCATACCCAAGACTCTTGTATTAACATCAAGAGCCGGAGTGTTTAAAATGCCAATTTGTCCTCCATGTGGAAGGAAACAATGGTTGCTATGTGCAAAACAACGGCTAGACAAATACAAATACAAATAGTTTCTTACTGGATCTCTTGTAAACAAGTCACAGTGGAACAGTAATTTCAGTTTTTCTACCTACTCTACCACTGCACAAAATATTTTCATTTTCTTTTGAAAGTGGTTACCAATGGTTACAGGCAGCCATGTTGGAAGAAAGAGAACTGTATAAACATTCAGTGAAAGGCAGTGAATCTGTTTTTAAATAATTTCATGATTTAAAAACAGATTTTTTGGGGGGCAAATCATCATGTCGGGTGCAGGGTTTTAAAGAAACGTAATGGCCAGTTGGTCAGCATTCACTGTGACATATTAGGAAAGCGATGGTGTTTAGTAGCAAAGACCTCCCCCCTCAAAGCATTCGACTTCCTGCGTGTCAGTATGCTGCACACAGTATCTCTCGCACACTACCGTGAAAGTTCCTGTGTTCCTCAGATTAGGGAAGGCTAAACACACTGTGTGTATAAATAGGTGAGGAGGGCAGTGGTGGACTATAGGTTCGAGAAGCAGGCTTGTGGCTGGAAGGTCTTCGGTTCAGACCCCGACCCTGGCTGGGAAATCTGGTTGGGAAAGTGAACGAGAAGCGCTCTTCCCTACTTCAAGAACTGCTGGTGTAGTGACCTTGAGCAAGGCACATTCAGTCTGGCCACTCAGTAGAATAATGTGGTTGTACAAGGCAGTTCCCAGGGGTGACTGTGTAGAACTGTGAGGCAGAAGCGTTGTTGAAAAATTGCATAATAGATGCTAAGCAAATCTTTCCCTGGGTAAATAAATGTTTCAAATATACAGTATATATACACACTAGGCCTTCACACTGGCCTTAAAAAAACAACAACAACAACAACAACAACAACAACAACAACAACAACAAAAAACAGTTGGTCTTCAAATTGGCCCTAAACTAAACAAAATGCATTGGCCCCAAACATAGAGTTCCTGTACCTTTGCTTTGCCCAGAAAGTCTCTCTGCTGAAGCTGCTCCACGTCCTGTTTCCTGGGGCGGAACACCTCCCCCTCAGGCACCAGGAGGGGTGCCAGAACCTCCCCCCTCTGGAGAGTGCACGCACACGCACACACACACACACACAGACACCAAATGAATGAGTAATGGAAGACAAGGTCATCAAAGTCAAAATTGTATAATCTACTTTTACAGAAACCTTGGAGGGTTCTGAAACTCACAGAGATATTTTCCAAAGCCAAGTCCACGTTGCTCCCTCGGCCCCCTCCCTTCTCCTGGGAGGCAGACACCAGGATGTCGCGGGCCTGGTCCCACTGGCCCATTCGACAGTACACAGCTGCTGCGTTATATAAGACCTGAACGAATCGATAGAGAGTTACATCCTCATCTCATTAAATCGTTCCATATGCTCATACCAGTACTCTAAGGCATTTTGATGGATTTAACCTCAGTGGAAATGAAGCTAGCTGGTCTTACAGAAAGTGCACTGCCTGTGGGCTGCCACTAGGGGCAGAGTGGCCAAACAATTTCCTTGTTTCAAGATATTTTTTCTTGTGTGGAGAAAATGTCTTAAAGCTAATTAGATGATCCTGAAACAAGGACAGTTCTTGAAACAAGTAGAATAATCTGCCAGTGAAGTATGCAAATTTGTTCACAATGATCACAATCCTGAAATAAGTACGATGAGGCTTAATCCAAGATAAAATCCCTCGCTAAGCTAATCTTTTTTGCATTATTCACTCATGGGAGGGGCCTCCAGGCCCTAGTGCAGCTTCACCAAAGATGCTCTGATGAAGGAAAATTATTGAGCTGCGCTAATGGGATGAAATGGTGGGTGGGACTTTCACACAGGCGCCAATAGTTAACACTGTGAGATCGCTGGACAAGTCTCAAACAAACTTGTTTTGTGCTGGATCTACAGGTCAGAAAAACTTAAATTTAGTGTTAGAATGTTCAGAACACCTTCAACTTGTAAGATCCGCTCCGATATTTACCTCAATTTCTATGGTAAAAACAAAAATATATATATAGCCTCACTCTGTCAAAACCTCTAGATTAGATTAGATTCAAATGTATTGTCATTATACAGCACGAGTACAGTACAACGAAAAGAAGTATTGTCTTCTACATCTCCTCTACATCTGTCATTGGAGTGAATGGAGCCTGTAAAGTGTGTGTGTGTGTGTGTGTGTGTGGGGGGGGTTCGCTTATGTGATGCACTAAAGGAAATGAGAACGAGTCTCCCTTTGAAAGGTCTCGGGTTGCACCCCCTGGTGCCAGACTGGAAGGAGACACACACAGGTGTGCACCTTCTGGGGAGGTATGAGACTGTCTGTCTTATCTACGCTATGAGAAATATTTGATGTTATGTAACCTCTTTTTGGTCCTCAGTCAATGAGGCTTTGTTAGAGGGACCTTCCCAGGTGAATCTAGCATTGGAACTGCACAAAAGAGGTGATGGCATGAATGGGACTCTCTCAGTGGCCTTTTGAAAGGTATTGTAGTTGTGTTCTTTATTTTTCCCCTCATAAAATTCAATTCAATTCAATTCAATGTGTCAACTACAAAACTGGTGTGTGTGTGTGTGTGTGTGTGTGTGTGTGCATATGTATGAGAGACAGAGGGAGAAAGACAGACAGACAAATGGAGAGAGACAAACAGACAGACAGACAGACAGAATGAGACAGACTACCAACATACAGGGGAGACAGACAGATGAACAAACAGATGGAGACAGATGGGGAGAGACAGACAGAGACAGACAGACAGATAGGGGGATACAGACAGAGAGAGACAGACACATAGTCTTACCTGCCAGCTATAGAGTTTGAAGCGCAGCCCCAGTTGTCTGTAGTCAATGACCATATTCCCCCTCATATGTTTCTGAGCCCAAATACAGTCTGACAGAGCATCCTCCAACCTGGACAGACACCAGGTAGTAAATAATAATAACAATAATAATAATTATGAGAGAGAGAGACAGAGAGAGGGGGGGGGGGAAGAGAGAGAGAGAGAGGGGACTGAAAAATACTTTCATATATAAATTGAGAATTGAGAGCATATTTTCAAGACAGAGAAAGTGCATCAATAAATCTATCAGATACAGTCAGAGTGTGGAAGTACATTACAATTCCCTACCTGTCAACCTGCATGAGCACTCCAGCCCTCTGGAAAAAGCCAACAGCAAGTCTCTCATCCTTGGCAATGGTCTGATCCAGGGCCTGGATATAGCAGGGGAAAAGGGCAATTCCATGTATGACACAGATGCATGCACAGATGCAAGGGCGTTGCCAGAGCTGAAGCACTATTTTGGCACATGCCCCTAGCCCGAGAATTGAAAAATAAATAATCCCTCCAAAAGACCACAGTAAAATCCTTGAAGATTGTGATTTGGTATCAATAATTTTTGATATCTGGAGATTACTGCAAACATTGGCCATGTCAGTGATTGGGTTGCGAGCACTACTTTCTGAAAATGGCTCAGAAAACCTGCCAATTTGTCAATGTACATAGGCGAGCCATATATCCTCCGAATGGCCTAGGTCTCTAGTTTCTGGTTGTTAAGTTTAATGAGGCTGTCCCAGAGGTCACAAATAGGTAATTTTATACTGTGAGGTCAAGGTTAAAAAAAATTGTATCACCACATTGAAAGGGCTACTATTAGGACTCACAACATGAATACAATTAGGCTAATTGGATCCACAAGAGTCTCAGCATACCCAATTTATGCAATTCCAAGACTGTTTAGGGACCACAGTATGCAGAAATAGGCAAAAGGGGTGAAAATAACATATTTGTACTGCATGCAAAAAGCTGCATGGTTTTGGCCCAAAACTGCATGAGACTAGCATACATTGGGCATGGTTCTAGAGGGGATACTCTTGTGGTTCCAGTGAGCCCATTGTCATTCAGATATATTAAGGTGAGCGGTCAAGGGACCCCTTTGAAAATGGCCATGCCAATTTACCACCATTTTCACCCATCAAAGTTTAGCTCGACCTTGGAGGTGAGTTAACATGACCGGCCTTCAAATGGAACTCGTGAGCTTGTGGTTACGACATGGGAAGTCAGGTACACAATATGCTTGGTGTTCAAGTGGTAAAAGTTGTGAGGACATCATTACTTGGCAACTGGGCAATGCGTCTTGAAGCCACCTAGGCTAATGATTTAGCTAAATAAATGCAAAGGCATGATGACGAGACTGTTGGGAATATCAACATTTGAAGGAACCAACGGTGTGTCCTAGCTAAAGATTGCACAGGGAAGCCATGCCATTATTAGACTCTGGCTCTTTTTAACTGGGGCACAGCAAAATATTACTGGGGCATATTGGCATTACTGGGTACTACATTGACAACCAGGATGATGCCCATATAAAGAAACAGATAACTCCTGCACTCACGGTTTCACCTCTGCAGTAATTTATACAAATAAAGTGCCAAAGTGCCAAAGTGCTAACATTTCAGTCCCAAGACCTTTCTCAAGGCCTATCATACATGCTGTGACATAGTCCATATACATGATTGGGTATCATTACTTCAATAGACAACACCTGTGAAGGAGTGTGGTTCCTCTAAGGTACACTCCAGAGCTACACTTGATTTTGTGGTTTGATTCCCTGCACCACTAAGGAGAATACACAGTGGTGTGCGTGTTATTTGTCTCCCTCACTCAACCAGGATGAAGCATACATCATAATAAGGCAGATATCAAAACAGCACAACACACACATGCGCGCACACATACACACACACCCACACCCACACACCTGAAGGGCAGGCTCCAGCTGTCCTACAGCGAGGTAGACTGAGGCGGTGATGAAGAGTGTGCGTGAGGTGGGTTCAGTGATCTGGTCTAGTTTGGCCAGAGCTCCCTCCCAGTCTCTGGTATCGACCGCCTTCACCGCCTCATCCCACAGCTTCAGCAGCTCCGTATACAGCATCCTGACTGGGTGGGAGGGCAGGGGGAGATTACACACCTGGCAGTTACTGTATATCTTCCATCACTGTGTCAAGCCTGACTGTGATGAGGAAAGGAATAGAATTACTCAGACTAGAGAGTCTGTATCTTTTCCAAACTGTACTCTGAAATAAAGTAGGATACTTTGCGAAAGCAACAGAGAACAAAATAAATGGTTTTGAGCTCAGAATGTTAATTTGTTAATTTGAGTTATTCCCAAGGGGAAAAAAAGCAACAAACGAATATCTAGCCTAAACTATAACACACAGCATAATTGTACTGGAAGTACTTCCTCATACACCAAAAAGTTCATAAGTTGATATGTTATTCAATTTTTCAAAGTGAATATGTTAAAGAAGAAATCTGACACCTTCTATGGAGGAGGCTACTTACCTTTGCTCTTGAGTGAAAGGAAAATGAGAGTTCGGACAAATCTCCACGTCCACCTGGGCACCTGCTGTCTTCACCAGCTCACCAACAGAGAAGTAAACTACAGACAAGGCTGAGACAGACTGCATGCCACTGGGTTAGCCGGAATCTCCACCCCTCCCTACAAGGAAGTCCTCCATCTTTATTCGCTAGAAAGGCCTATAGGGAGGGAGAGGAAGTGAGCAAACCAGCCAAGGAATGCATCAAGTGGCTGGTATTACAACACGTACACCACTGCATACCATTACCTGGCTGGCAATATTATTGTGATGATGACTCACAGAGGTGGAAATACAGGTGCACCCTGGAGCTGACGTCATGATACAATTACAATTGAGTGGGTGAGTGACCCTTGACCTGACTTTGACCAGGGCAAAGAGGCTTCTTCCTTGTCTCTGTTCAATGATTTCAAGAGAAGGAAGAAGGAAGAAGGAAGAAAAATTATCTTTTTCTCATGTCATCTATCATGGAAGAGATATTTCTGAATGTCATGAAATATTTAGCTCTTTGCATATTCCTTAACAAAAGGCCCCAAGTGGCTCCAGTGCTACATACTAGGCAAACTGGCCTTAAAAGTGGCCTCTTCTTTTGTCTTCTGTTATCTAAAATTCACTCATCCAACCTCAATGTTGTGGGTGGGGCACAATCTACTCAACTTTCACAGATACTGGAACATTATTCATCATAATATATAATGAGCAAATTATCAAGTGGTATTATTGTGATTATTATTGTTGTTGTTGTTATTATTAAGTTGGCTTGACAAAGCCAACTTACTGATATTGTAATTGCCTTTTTTGTCAATGCCACTCCTACAGCTTTGAGGGGTACAGGGGAGGGGTTGCTACAGCTGGCCACACTTCAGGCTCTGCCAAAAGAGGTCTGAAGAAATTCACAGTATAATAAGTTACTAAACTCCAACACACACGTCAGACCAAAACACAAAAGTAAACAAAGCGCAACACAAAGCGAGGCTCTTTTGCCCAGAGGTCGCTGTTTGACAACATTACAGATTATATCTTTAAGGTCTATGTCAGGGATTCCCAAACTTTTTCATGGAATGATCATAGACTGTAGACCACCACAAGAGGTGTCATTTTGCTCGGGGCCCACCAAGCATCCAGTGAAGGAAGTAATGCACACCACACACACACACACACACACACTCTCATACACTGAATTTAAAAGGATGGTACAGTTAATTAAAGGGATAGTTCTGATTTTTGGAACCCTCATGTTAACTTGACCCTTACTCTGCTCCTTTAAAATTCAGTGGATTCAGGATATATAATTACCAGCACTTGGGTACCCCCCCTACCCCAAAGAGTTATATTACCTGTAGGCCTACCCTCATTCTGGGACCTGGCCCCCTGCCGGGACCACTGACCACTGGTCTATCTCAATCATAGCTCCTGTGTAACTAGGGGTCGCTGTCAATGGGACGCTATCTTAATCTTGGAACCCCATTTTCGAATATTCCATATGCTCAAATATTTGAGTCAATGTAATCTTAGATTTCCAGAGAGCGCTTCAGGGTTCCCCAGATTAGAGTCTATGGAATAATCGAAAAACGACGGGTTTCCGTGAATGATGTACTCTAAACTACATAGTAAGGTACTCCAAATGTATTTTAGTTTATGCGCCACTACCTCCCATACAGATGGGGCAGCACCACGCTTGTTTGCTGCGGACACTACAGGAAGGTCGAATGTTGTCGTTCCACAGATTTAATACAGTTACGATTAAGTTTTGCATAGCGTTAGGCTGTGTAGAATATTTAAATATCAATAGTCTCCACAAATCACGTTGGACAGGAACAAAATAGGAACAGTTAAATGTCACGTGATATATGTATTTGGCACAGGCTCTATGGGCATATAATTTTCTTTTGCTGTGACTGTAACGCATTTGGCAACAACTCTTCGGCATGACAAAGGGACTTGCGTTTGTCACCCTGCTTTTTGTCTTCGCAGAGGTACTGCAGGGGCTATCAAGCAAATATTTTCAGGTGACTTTTAGCCGCCACCTCACTGATCTGACATGAAATATTTGTATCAATAACGTTAAGTTCTTCTGTTACTGCTTCATGCACGTTCTCTTGTGTGGACTTTCAATGTAATAATAAACTACTGTGTGCGTTTCAAGGTTTTTTCAATTCGTGAATACCAAATCAAATTCCCCTTGTATGTGCAATGTGTCTGGTGTTAAGTATGGGCTACAAGGTCAGAATAATAAGCTCCTCTGAGAATAACTTCTGCTCTCCCTTTTTATAGTCAAGTCAACATCATGGATTCACGACACAGGCAGACCCCAAACCAGAGTTTACAGAAAAGTATTTCACCCAGATACTGGACCACTTCAACTTCAACAGCATGGGAAATGGCACCTACAGCCAGCGGTATCTAATCACAGGTGAAACCCCTTTAACATTTTACACAATGCCGGGCTGGGTGGCGCTCATGAATTAACAAACTGTGCTTGTGTTTTTTTTGTCTTTTCACTCAGATCAGTACTGGAAGAGAGGCTATGGACCCATCTTCTTCTACACTGGCAATGAGGGAGATATCTGGGAATTTGCCCTCAACTCTGGATTCATCACTGAGTTGGCTGCACAGCAGAGAGCCTTGGTCATATTCGCTGAACACGTAAGAGTACACCAAGTCACATGAAACTCCTGACCATGACAGCACTTGGGAAAGTTACTCAATAGCAGCACATAATAGAAACCAGGAAGTCACTGAAACCGATTGTAGCACAATGCATGAACTGCAGTTAACATCGCATGTAGTTGCCTTGAATGCTTGACCAAGCTTGAAACTCTCCTGACAGAGATACTATGGCAAATCCCTCCCATTCGGTGAGGAGTCCTTCAACATCCCTGAGGTTGGCTTGCTGACAGTGGAGCAGGCCCTAGCTGACTATGCTGTCATGATCACTGAGCTGAGGCAGGAGCTAGGGGCCTCGGCCTGTCCTGTTATTGTCTTTGGTGGCAGGTAAGAACTTGCATGTGTAGAAAATATGATGCCATACTAGGCATGTGTTGAGTATCTGTTTTAAGTGAGTAATGTGAGCCCAGTTGTATTCATGGATATACATTTCTCAATTTCATACATGGTGAATTAAAATGTGTTCCCAAACAAAGAGTTCTCTTTGCTTCATGATATTATCATCTCTTATAATGAAGTGACACAGCGACTCCGTGACACAGACATTTCTCAGTGTCAATCTTTGTGAAAGTGAACATACACACATTCTATTCCTGGGTGCTGGACCGAGGTATAGTCAGTTGAACCGTCCGTACACCGTATATACTCCAGTACACCTGCTGAAGATCCACTAGGATTGAAATGTTGTTGGAAAGCCTGCAATAAAGGTGTGTTCGGAGCATATTGCAAGGTGTGTGGGCTTTCCTCTCTTCAGTGGAATTCTTCCCCACGAATTAACCAGAAATAAAGGACTTCTCAAATAAAGACGATCTTTTAAATAATTCTAATCTGAGGTTATCTGGTTTCTCCCCTGCAGTTATGGAGGGATGCTGTCCGTCTACATGAGACTGAGGTATCCGAACATCGTGGCCGGGGCTCTCGCTGCCAGTGCCCCTATCTTATCAACAGCAGGGATGGGAGACCCCGGGCAGTTCTTCCAGGATGTTACTTCTGTAAGCTGCAAAATAATGGATTTGGTGCTTTTACTTTTGCATGCAAATGACATGGCACGTGAATATGAATGTAGAAAATTCCCCTTGACACTGCCTGCGGCATTTCCCTGCAAAGGACTTTGAGAGCTATGCTCCAGAATGTGGAGATGCTGTGAGAGGCGCGTTCCAAAAGCTAGAGTACCTTGCGGAACACCAAGGTGAATACTGAATTCCTTCAAACAGTACTGATGCATGACGCATTGTTTCTTTAAAATTCAAATACCTGCACCAATTCAATGAAAATCTCCACCAAGAATAGAATTTTGAGACCCTTTGTTTCTGTTACTCTCAACAGATTACAGTCGTATCCGGGCGGAGTTCTCCCTGTGCAAGGCCCCATCCTCTCCTGAGGACATCCACCAGCTGAAGGGTCTACTGAGGAACGCCTTCACCCTGATGGCCATGTTGGACTACCCCTACAGCACTCACTTCATGGGGAACATGCCAGCCAACCCTGTCAAGGTACAGGACATTGCTACTCAGAAAACCGCAATCTTATGTCCTATTGCACTAAGTCGGTTTACTATCATAATGCTATGAAATAGTGATTTGTTTTATGTGTTCCTAGGTGGCCTGTGACACTATGCTCAGTGGATCTGACCTGCTTCTTAACCTCAAAAACACTGCAGGTAAAGAGAAATGGGCATAGAATGAATGCCTCTGTGACCCTTTGCCTTTTTATATAGTTACAGTATATGCCCTTTACTGATGAGTTACAATTCAAATGCATTTCATGTCAACACACATTAGAGGGCGCTGTTTTACTTCATACAACTCACCGTGACTATTTGGACAACATCAAATCATGTTCTTCACTAGATAGTATGACAGGCAGACACGCATGAACTCCACATGAAAAACAAAAAGGGCCTGCAAGTAAACTGTAAAGATTTATAATCCTTCATGGCTTGTATCCTACAGGAATTGTGTACAACTCCACAGGCACTCTGACCTGCTTTGATCTGTACAGTCTGTATGTGGAGTGCGCTGACCCCACCGGCTGTGGACTAGGCTTCAACAGTCTGGCCTGGGACTACCAGGTATACACTGGCATTGATATCACTAATACTTTTACACTTAATGTTTGAAACCTACCAGAACAGTAGCATAACTGGATAGTGCAGAAGGAAAACTGCAGTAAGACGAAATAATACAAGAATGTTCTTTCCCTCTCTCTGGTTCCAGGCATGCACAGAGATTGAGATGTGCTATGAGAGCAACAATGTGACAGACATGTTCCCCCCGATGCCCTTCACAGAGGGAGACAGGGAGGTGTACTGCTCCAAGCGTTGGGGGGTGATCCCACGACCTGGCTGGCTCAAAACCCAGTTCTGGGGGGATGGTGAATATATATATATATATATATATACATACATATATATGAGTCGAACATCTGTGCTGTCACGCTACACTGTACATGGAATACTCCCACAGCAAATTTGTTTTGGGCGCTAATTAATTTTCGTCTTGAAACCACAATTGGTTTAATGAGTTCTTGATGTGTTCTTTTTTCAGCCCTCTCCACAGCCAGCAACGTTATTTTCTCAAATGGAGATCTGGACCCATGGGCAAATGGAGGGGTAAGAGATTATTTATGAGCGACATGCTTCGATGAACACTCAAATTACATGTCGGTGTCTGAATTAATTTGGCTCTGTGCTCCGTAGGTGAGGAAGTCCTTGAGTTCAACGCTGATTGCAATCAACATTTCTGAGGGAGCCCATCATCTAGACTTGAGGTAGGAGGGCCGCTGCTGCTGCTGCTCAAGTATCATTCACTCACGACTCATTCAACCGGATGAAGTGATTTAAGTAGGTGATTTAATTTTTTGCTCTCTCTCTCTCCCTGTATCTTTGTTCCATTCAGGGGATCCAATGATGCTGACCCAGTATCCGTTGTAAATGCCAGGAAGACTGAATCTGACGTCATTGGGCAGTGGGTGAAGACGGAGAGGTTGAGACTGAGAGAATCACTTTAATATGGATAGCAGTTTTAATGAACGATTGACACGGGTGTTTCTGATGTTGTTCAATAAAAGTGTTTTTATTCTCCAGGTTTTTTTTTTTTTTTTTTACAAAAGTAAAGCAGATCCAGAGTTTATTGTAAACCAGGTGACATCAACAATACATGTTGAAACGTTTGCCTTTTATTTAATATAGAAATAAATGACCCAGAACCAAGAACCAATGGATGGTCCCATCAGCTAAAGCCCTTGAAATGTGTTGGCCACCACATTCACTGACGTCCCTAGCTACTGTATCAGGACAGGGAGCAGTAACCACCTACTGTTGGATTGTTGTAGGTCTATTCATCTGCGTTTTCATGCACACCCAATATTCTATGAAGTTTGAGTATTCCGTTTTTTTGTGTTGGCGCATGTAAACATGTCCCCTTCACTCCCAGATAAAGTTGTTATCCTGGGTATGAGAAGCAACCTGGGTAAGAGACCAGGGATGTTCTGATTCATAGCTGGGATACTGTGGCATGTAAACACCTTGTCTGGCTTTCCCAACTTTATGGTTTGGACTATGAAAATGGGGTCCTTGGAAAACCCCATCAAGCTCAAATGACTGTGATAATATTTGGTTGCTATTTTGACATAAAAACTACTGCATAGCTTAGTGACAGGAGCCTCTGGGAAAGCCATGCATCTTGCCTATTAACAAATGCTGTTTTGCTTTCTATTGAAGAAAGTTTACTGTTGGGTTTTGCGGTCTGCAAGTTCCAGTACGACGGCAACGCTGGGATTACTGAGCATTACTCATGTACAGGGATACTGGTGGATGGAATACGACGACGCGTAACGCCTAACGCCTCAAGACGGACTTAAGACCTTAACCGGGATATTGGCTAGTATTTGGAATACATTGTGCATGTAAGCATACAGTAGTCAGTGCTGCAGGCCTTAGATACAAAAGTTGTTCCAAACTATATTGTTGTGTTGGATATGACGCAGGCTCTATTAGTTCTATTGAAATGGCGAGATCCTCGGAACATCATGATCATTCAAAAGCTTTCATATTTTTCAGAAATATTGCCATAAAATGAAAAGTTTATAAACAGATGATAAAACATTACCAGTAACCAAAAGCATACTAACACTACTTTTTGAAAAGCATGATTGACTGTCCATGACACATGTATTTTTCTGGGCACGGTTGGCAGAAGAAAAACAAACAAACAAAAAAAACGTCTTTTGGGTACAATATCAAAAGCTCTGAGAAGATTTCCTTTGACTTTTTTTTTTTGTTTAGAAAAAGATGGCTTTGGAAAAATGGCTTTTTATATTTCAACATTCAAAAGAGAACCAATTGTGAATGTTGAAGAATTCTTTTTCAGCATATCTTTGGTTCGGGAACTATGCTGAACAACACCCAATGCTACTAAGAGGTGAGAGGAGGGACAGAAAGGAGAGGGAGCCCTTGCTGGCAGGATATGTGTACATACCGGTTCATATAAGATGTTTATGTAAACCCAATGATTGCTTTGAGGGATTGCTGAAAAATATCAATCCTCGTTTATCATCCCACTATGAATATGTAAAAAATACACATCTTTGCACTTATCACAATGACCACATACATTTGAAACCGCAAAAAACAGCAATGTACTGACATGTCAAAAATTGCTTGAATGTAATATAAACGCGAGACGTTAACAGTAAACAGTTGTCTGAATAATGTTGTCTGAAGCAACATGGAAGGCACACGAGAGACAACATACTGTAAGAGGGGTAGAGTTGAACATTCAAGGGGGAGACTCTGGATGGGATACACTTAGGATGGGGAGTTTGGTCTCAATACAAACTCTTAAATAAAACAACCACCACGAATAGAGCAATATTGCTACCTAATGGTATTTACAGGAATGATAGTGATATCTGCTCTGTAGCTACTATTTACTCCAGGTCATGAGGCAAAATCCACAATGACAATTCACTCTACAAAGATATCTATAGTTACTATACCATATTATACACTACAAATCAAATTATATTAGCTCAAATTAAACTTTAATCTCACAAATTCATTTCTATCACTATGTAAGAAACACTAATTTATTCACCTTGCACCAGCATGACTCAAAATAAAAAGGAAACATTCAATAAAAACCATAGCAGCTGCTCAGTCAAAATCAATAAAAACATTTAGAAATTAAATGCTAAGTGCTCGCTTGCAGTCCCATTAAACAAAAGCTTCACAGTATACAAGTTAATCAGGCCGCTCCATAACAGACGGAATGGGACCAACTTTTTGGACCCCCATCTGAAGGGAACCTCAGCAGACTAGCATTGCTTCCTGTGCCCAGGAAGAGGTTGGGCATCTAGAAGGTAGTCATGGCAACCTAGCACCTCCCCCGCCTCCCCCTCTCAATTAAGACGCAGCTTCAATTCAACTCGCCGTTGGGTCTTTCGTCAATGTTGATGGAGCAAAACATGACAAGCCAAGGTCGCAGCCGGGCTGCGCTAGGAGAGTCGGACACCAAATTTTCCAATTCTCTCTCCAGCGAAAACACTGTCCTTATCAGAGGCCCATGTGATGAGGACAGACGGATCAAATAAATAAAGAGGCTATTTTATGCCCCAATCTGAACCTAGCATGGCCATTTCTCTATGGCTACTACTACAATCATTTCTTGTCAAACAATTAATTCCATCTGTAAAAAGAGGCAATTTCCAGTTACGGACTTGGTTGAGGGGTGCTCACCCCCACATTTCAGTCACTGAGATTCATTAAAAAGGAATTATAAAAATGTATCTTGGTGTTAAGCCAAGCCCTGAGATGTGTGTGTGTGTGTGTGTGTGTGTATGTGTGTGTGTGTCTCAATGCAGTAGCCCTGCGTGTATACATGCTACTTACTCATTTGTCATATGCGTGTTTGTGTGTGCGTGTGTGCATGCATGTGTGTGTGTATATCATTCGGTGGCAGGCCATATGGGCAGGGGGTGGGCCTCTGTGTTGAAGACATACTGGTCCAGGCTGATGAGGTGGGGGTCGTCTGAGAAGAGAAGGTACAGGTATTTAAGGGTCTCTCCCAGGAAGAAGCTCTCCATCTTGTCTCTGGGACTGGGGTAGTCCGGGTCACGCACGTTGTTGATGGAGGTGTAGCCCCCTGAGGAAACCTGCAGAGAGACACGCCACACATCGTTATGGAGTAGTGTACCGATCACAGTCTCTACAGAAGCTTCTCAGTGATTCTATATACACTACATACAGTCTCATCCCCACATTCCCATATGGCCATATAACTGTATTGTATTACTCCTGGTAGGTTGTCCTAGCGCTGTAACGTTAAGAGTTGTCTTATGAGAATTTTGGTTGATGAATTACCAAACTCTGATCGTATGTATTGTTCAGTATTACTATGCTTTTGCAATGACTGTGGTTGTTTTGATCATAGACATCCATATGCTCACTAAAGTAACGTTGTTGATCATCAAATTTGCAGCCCTTCATACAGGGGCAAGATGGTGGGCTGAGTAATCCTGAGTAGCTGACCTATCATAGCAGTTGTATCATAGCGTATCTTGCCCAGAAATGAAGTGCAGAAAAAAAATAATGTGTTGGTGCCCTCTTGAAGCAGAGGGAAGTGACATACATTGTCTGTGAATTACTGGATGTATACGATACAAAAAAAACAAAAAAAAAATAGTAAATAGATAGATTGGTTTACAATAATAAATAGAATTCAATCAATACTGTTCATCTAACGTGTCAGGAGATATGCTCATTTGAAAACTGAAAGTTTGGCCTGATGGTGGTGCTAGAGGAAAGGTTATTGGGTAACCAAAATCAATAGTTTCTTCCTCTTGGGGGCATGAATGTTCCCAGCAAATTTAATGGCAATCCAGCCGTATCTTTTCACTTTGGCTTGATTGTGGCGCTAGAGGAAAGGTCATGGAGCTAAAATCAATAGGTTTCGTCCTCTAGAGCTCAGGGATATTCACTGTTAATTTTGTCACTGTACAACCAAGGAGATTCGCTCATTTGAAAAATTTACATTTCCTGTGATTCGATTTGTGAAAACATTACCTCCTTGGTGGAGGTAAAAATAAAAGGGCTGACTGAAGACACAGGGTTTCTGTGGGACGGTGACAATACGTTCTGCAGTGAATATTTTACAGT
>OMKL01043445.1:0-46306 GCA_900302295.1 Parasudis fraserbrunneri
ATTAGATGACTGTATAACACTCTGATCCTCTGGGTCAGAGTTGAGGACCAACTCCTCCACATAGAAGGCACACAGTTCTGGGAACAATTGGCATTTAAATAGTGTCTACATAGAATGTCCTGATGAAGTACAATCTAGTTTTGACAAGATAAAAAAATGACTATATAAAATGGCCAAAAAGGGTCACTTAACAAGGAAGGATTATTCAAGTGAGGTCTTGGAGTGACATGTAAAAATGGAGAGTTTCCATCCGTGTGAGGATGGTCCTCTAGATAATTCGATCCACTAGTTCCATAGGATTAAGAACACCAGTATGTAAAGTGACGGTGGGAAAAGGTAATTATAGTAAACAAGAATGGACATACAGTACAGTGCATTTTACAATACAGTGACGCATATAATACAGATGGCTTTGTGCGCAAAGGAACATGACTGTGACAGATACTCTCAAGATGGCTTTGTCGGCATTTTGCAAGGTAGATCCCTTTGTGTAATCTGTAACGCGGCGTTAAAAGCAGCAAATGCATAGAAAATTATTTTAAATTAAGAGCTCTCCAAAGATAGAAACTAGGGCTGCCCCCTCTCGATTGATTGGTTTGGTCTTATTCGCCCCAAGACTACTAGTCGATTAGTCTTCACGCCACCCCCACGCCACCCCCGCGCCACCCACTGGGATCTGTACCAAACAAAGACGTTTTCTCAAGTCTGTAGAATATGATTTGTAGGCCGGGACATCTATGCAGCACCCCAATACTTAATTTAGAATGGTATTTTGACACACATTTCACCTTTAACACACATTGCTTCGCCTACGATTTGGATATTGCACTAGGCCGTATTGCAATTTGTATAAAATGTTAGCCCTAGAAAACACAATTTGTCGATTAATTCAACAAATACATGAGTCGAACTATGACTATTACTCGACTGAGAATTTCCTAAGTTGAAGACAGCCCCAACAGAAACCATTTTAGAAAATCAAATAATATAGTATTGAGGCTAAAACACTGCTAAAAAGGACACTGGTGACACATGTACAAATTAATATATTGCTCAACCTTTTAACACTTGGTTAATTCTCTTGCAATTAAAACAAGTTTTGGCAACAATTTGTTTAAAGTTTTCAATGTAAAGCAATATTTGACAGTGGTAGTACATTTACGTTTTCAACACACAAACCTCTATGAACAAATGAACAGTCAACCTCTGACACCAGCTGGCCCAGAATGTGCAGCCGCCACCCAGCCTTCAGGCTCCCCCACCAGACTCAACCAGGCTAAACTACTTCCTAAAAGGTATGGTAAAGAACGCAGAAATAATATCTGGGTCGGATCTTTATATGCATTTGTTAGAAGTATAACTTTTAGGATTACGCTTTCAAAATGAAAGCAAGTGATATCACTACAGATAGCTGGGGCAGCCTATATTGGTGGTTCACTGTTGCAGAGTCCATATTGACACATGCGTGCTAAAAAAAAAAATGTTCTACTACTGTGAACTATTACTTTGAACAAGCAAAGTGCATACAGTCCTCTTGACATGGAACTTGGCATTAATACATCAGAGAATGTTACAACCAATATCAATGAGATAATATTTAGAAATAATGGTTCAATACCCACCAGAATTTGCCTTCCATATGTCAGCTACATAAGACAGTCATGACCACTACATACCTATTGAGCATAATACGTGCTCAAAAACACGTGATGGGCCTCAAACCAGGCCAGGGCTTAATGAGATCGACTGGGACATTGAGCATGCAAGAATACAGATGACTAAATCTTATGATGGGGATAATAATTTAAGGAAGGTTTGTAGCTAGTTATACTTTATGGCTGAGGTCAAGGGTGATATTCAAGAAAACTAATGCATTTCAACAACTCCATTTTCTCATTGCAACAGGCTGCAAATCCAGACAATTAAAGCAAGGGAACAAGTACCACAAGGAGCTAAACATCTCTCTATCTCTCTACCTCTCTCTCTCTCTCTCTCTATTCAGCATATAGATGAAGGTCAACAGTGAGCCTTACATATGGCTTCAAATCTTAATGGCCACTGCTTCACTTCTTTAACACCCTTCTCGTGTTGAGGTACAGGTAAAATGGCAAAAATATTTCCATGCCTTCAGAGTATCCATTGATGGCAGCCTTTGTCCTGTTCTTTACGGACTAACATTCATCCAGAGCCATCCAAGCAGTGTTCCATACACCCAGGTTCTGACATAGAGTTTCCTGCCTGTCTCAGTCAACAGCATTGGCAGTGTCAGCCCTCCCAAGATCACCATCGACGGCAAGGTTTTCGTGATGCTTAGTGGAGAACTTTGGCCTTCCCCGGGGAACTTGGATTTTTTGTCTGGATCCTCTGACTCGTAGAAGCTGGTCAGCAGCCTGTGAGAAGATAGATAATGCTCTTAGGTTAATTGAAAAATACACGCACACACACACACTTCACAGGAGAGGCAAAATGTTGAGTCACTGTCTTAAGCTATAGGGTATGACGATAAATTACACCTCAATCGTTTTGTTTTTGTTTGTTTTAAATGGTGATTGGGATGAAATATAGTTGATTTTGGTACTTACCGAGCATCTCAAATGCTATTTGCCATGTGGCTGAGTGGTCTCCTGGACCACTGATCAGCCCATGATACAGAATGATCATTGGATGGTCCCTCAGCCACTTAGCTACAAGGTGCTAGCAGTGGAACCCTCACAACTCAAGGGCATGATATTGTTTTTTGAGAGGAGTGAGTCATTTTGAAATGTTGCTAAATGTCAATTGGAAAACAGAATGCATACTAGGGCTGTCAACGAATATTCTATATTCGATTAAATATTGAAATGGTAAAAAAAAAACAAAAAAAAGGCAGCAGTCTTCCTCTCGACTTCTCGCGTGGGTCATTGCGCTGCATGACTGACAGGAGTCACAAAGTCACTTCCATTTCATAGCAGATTGAAAATGAAATGTAGGTCTATCCCTTGAGCTGAAACGAGCCAATAATTCAACAACCGCGTGGCAATGATGACTGAGAGAGCGGAAAGAAACTCGGCTGTGGAAACCGTATACATTATTGTATTTGTATGGTGTAGGCTACTGTGTATGTAGATCTTAAAAGCTATCTTGAATGTTCATGATATGTTGTATGTTGTATGTTTTTTTCTGCCCAACTTGACTGCATTCATGTCATGTTTATGTTGAAATACATAGTACCTATCCTCGTTATGTCTCTCGTTTTATTGGTTTGCCCTCTTGTGGACATAATGCGCAATAATAGATATTCTAATAGTTCAAACCTATGTGTTTTTTAGAAGGAATAATCAAATGTTATTTTAGGCCAGTTTTGACAGCCCTAATGCATACTGTCCAAAATCTCAAGATAACCAATGCAAATCCAATGACTTTTCAGTGTTAAAAGGTAAGTGGCCACTTGATCAAGTGTCAAGTGGCAAAATGCTAGTTTTGGGACTGGGCCAAGGTTTCCTTGATAGGGTAAGAAGATACTCACTGGTCTTTAATCTCAAATCGCTCATGCAGCCACCTGCGGAAAAACACAGGCTCTGGAGGAATTTCCTTCATGTCCACACGTTCAAAGTGTATGTGGACTCTGGGGCATTCTTTGCACAGGAATTCTGTCAAACAGTAAAACATGAATGGAAGAATAAACAAAAACAGGAAAGGCCTATTAGCCAAAGGACACGTACAGTACAGTGAGCAATTCAATCAAGACGAGCTAACGTCTTGGGAGTAAGTGTACACATGACACCACTTCAACACTACTGTGGCAACGTGATGTCAAACCCTTATGTTTCATGCCATGTCAACAACGATGCAGCAATGCATTGTCAGAAGTATCACAATTTCAAACATTCGCCAACTGGTCAGATAGGTGTTTGTTGTGGAATCTGAGCAAAATAATTACAGAATATTAAATTAATTGTGGTTCCCAGTTCAAAAACAACATGGCCGACCGACAATATGACTCAACAGCTGGGTGAAACATTTAACCTTCCTGTTAAAAATCGGACACTGCATAAAAATGCACAATGGATTTAGGAATTCCAAATCTTCAGGCCAATCATTTCCTCCTTGTGAATTTACTGTAGTCACCTTCTCAGCATGAGAGACTGGGAGGTGCTTGATGAGAAACAAGCTTTTCTACTCCCCTCACTCGGTTTACTAGATAGGCATATTATGTTTATTCCTGAGAGAAACAGGATGTTTTCTTGCATCACACCACTGTTTTTTTCCCCCTAACTGTTGTTAGGAACACAGAGGAATTGAAACCCCAAAACATGGTGTTTACAGGAAGCCACAGGAAACACCCCCTGCCTATTTTTAGTTTAGAGGTAATGTTTCGAATGTCGTGTTTAATTAGTATTACATACAATACTGACAGTGTGTCTTCAGTTGCAAGCAAGCAAGAAACTTTAGACTGTGGGAGTATCCAATAACATCAAGTGGAAAATGCATCTACAACACACTGTAACTACTAGACAATGGTTTAAATGGATAAGTTGACATTAAAAAGAATATATATATGTATTTTTTTTATAAAAAAATAAAAAAAAAATAAAAAAAAAAAATATATATATATATTTTTTATTTTTTATTTTTTATTTTTTATTTTTTTTTTTAAAAGGCTCTCTTGAACTGAAACGCAATAGTCTGTACACGCGTTTTTACACTTTGCCAAGCCATGGAACAATAAAGGCTTTTTAGCATTTTCAATGGAACAGTGTGCCATGGACATTCTGTAAGTATTCCTGAAGTATTCTACATGTTGTGCTATTCTACAGAGGAGACAAACGTAATTCCTATTGATCCAAACCATCTCAAAGAGCACCTGATTCTTGTTTGTATGATTGAGGACCTACGCAGCGCTCCTATCCAATAATTTGTACACATTTTAGTGGTTTTCTTCCCCACCAGACACTGTTTCTACAGGTGTCTTGCAAGTCTAGCCACACGCTTGCAACTACCTGTACCCCATGGATTCAACAACGCTAGGAAGCCATTTTAGGGAAACTTAAGAGTTTACTGAAATCAAAAACAAGAACGAGTTGCACCTGTTTTCTTAACTATGAACCATGTCCTACCGCAGATAATTCACACACTGAAATAGGATGTGTCCGAAATGTTTGTGTCATTTGTTCCCCTGTGGGCTTTATTTATTTACTTATTTTTAATAAGATATTAAATCTATTGATTGATACCGATATTTGAAATACTTTTTTGATGGATTCTACACACTTGTGTCTACAAGCTGTGTGCAAAGATTTGGATTTTTTCCAGTGAAACTGAAGGACAAATGTAGAACAACCCCCCCCCCCCTTTAAGGGTTAAACAAACAGGCAATGACATTCTATTTCCATCATCTTTCCTCCACTACCCCAATACTTTCTCTCAACGTTCCTCTCTTTGGAAACTACTCACCGAGTGTGTCTCCTCCACACAGACGGAGGCAAGAGGATAATCTCCTAACATCTGCTTACCTGGCATTGATGGGGCGGGTCGTCTACATCCCGCAGCATCGAGTGTCCCCTCATACGCAACTGTTACGTCGTACACGGCATCCAGGTGGTCCTTCATGGCCTCTATGGCTACGTGAGAGGCCTTCATTCTGGGGGTCAGTGTGTGCTTCAGAACAGCCAAACCTAGGGACGAAGACATCCTTACTGTGACCACAGAGCATGTCATGTTAGCCCTACATGCAGACATGGTAGCTATTGTGGCCAGAAAACCTTTGACTTGATAACTGAAGATTAAATAGGCCTATATTTATGCACTAATATGTAGGCCTATTATACTAATGACACTAATAATATTATAGGATTTACTACGATTTACTCTTTGCCATGGGGAAAATGTTAAGATTGAATTGTGTCCAAAGTCCATGTCTTTGAGTAAACTGCTGCACAGCCAGAATAATTGTATTTTTTTTCCTGTTGTGCTGTGGGTTCAATAGATGTGGCACCACTGCCCCTCCTCTAAAGCCTCTGGGCTCACTAAACCAGATAATGTCATGTGCACATGTCCAAGCTCCAGAGCGGTTTACTTGGATTAATGGGGGCAGGTGATATTCAGGGTGGTGATTCAGAGATATTCTTAATCTCTGCAGAATGCAGTTTGTTCGTCAGAACTACAAATATTGCACTCCAAATCAGCAGCATGATGATGTACTGTTGCTGCAGACAGATGTAATAAAGAGTCATTATTGAAAAAAAAATGTTTTGCACAGTTCATCACATGCACCATGCAAATGTTATTTCCACTGTGATAATTACATATTTATCTATTTTTACATATTACTAGCTTTACAACCTGTTCAATTTACTCAAACTACAGTGGCTAGGATATTTCATTCAAGCTGGTTTTGTTGTCAAATGTCTCCTTAATTAATATATGGGTTTTGAGATCTAAAACAGAGACACAAAAACAGCTAAAAGTTTCAAATTAAAATGTGATGTTACTCAAGTGACAAAAAAGCAAGTGATTGGTTGTCTGTGAAACCTAATTTCATTGCATCCACTTAAAAAAATAAAGGAAAAAAAAGCTGGTCACACTGGCCAGCAATTACTGGGTTTTGGCTAGTAAAAAGAAAAAGTTCAGGGGGAACTTATTACATCATTCTTGATTTATTCTGATGAAAAAATTGGTGAAATGATTTTGGTGTGTTAGTACATTATGGACATTTTCAGCACATTTTAACAATATCACGATAATACCGAAAACCATAATAAGTTTGGTCACTATAATAATGAAATGAAATTGTCATACCGTCCCATCCCTATTATTGACATATTAAGGGAACCATTTCAGGTTAATCACAGCAACAGAGTCTAGCAATGCCAATACAGCAGTACAGTAAACTCAAATTAATAAGCAAAACCTCTCTAACTTTATGGTGCGATGGCTGTAATATTTTCAGTACCTTCTTTAGAGGCGAAAGCCTGGCTGTCACTAATGACCTTCTTGAGTTCAGGGTTGTAACGGGTGCCTTCTGGGAAGATGACAAGATACATCTGTGAAGAAAGTAAAAATGAGTGTCAATATCAAACACTGACAGCAATGTCAATGCTGTAATTCAGGGCATATTTTAAGCAGATGAAATTAAACCAGGAAACCAAAGCAACTCAACTAAACAGTGTGCTGGAAAAAATTATAACACAACTTTAGATACCCTATTTTTCTTCCTTTGATCACTGGCACATAATTCATAGCTTATGGTCAAGTTAAGTGTCACCAGATATCTTAAAAGTTTTATGTCTGGTAATATATTGATATTTATCATTTATTGGCTGCGTTATCCTATCAGGGGATTTTTTATATTGTGTGTATTTGAATCTTGATACTCAATTTTGTTGTCTAATGATAAAAAATAAAATGTAACGAATTGAAGTGAAATTACAATATAATTTTGATTCTGATTAAAAAAATCTGTACAAAAGTTGTTCCTAAAACATCAAATATGGTCAAAATTTAGAACTTACTTCTACCCAAATTCAGTTTTAACACTGGTAAGATCAGTTAGCAAAATATAAACCTTATTTGGGGGTGAGAACTCAATCTTGTATGGCTCCCCAACTACAGTGCCCCATTTATCATATATGGAGCAGCCCCAGATTCTACATCCAGGTGACATCACAAATTCAAGAGTTCTCTCTGATTTCTAGCTTCAGAAGAGAGTGGTACAAGTTCACAACTATTGACTGAACTGTCCTATTTTTTCCACATGTATTTTAAACACTTCAAATGGTTCTATACTGAATAGCAATTTGTATAAATATGTTTTTTCCACCAAACTGTTCAATAAACTACTGAAAATGACTTAGCAGCATCTCTACACCTTTACCCTCATTGAGAATGCATGTAAAGGAATGCATGGGTGTAGTGGAAGATTTTTGTAATTAAATGACTGCAACTGTCCATTTAAGCCCCTCCTCCCCCTTACTTTCATTTGTGTTTCCTTGCCAAATGGGATATATTTTATTATGAAGTAAATTTAAAAAGGCCACTTACTGGTGTCCCTGACTTTGTCTGGGTTTGGAGTTTCCTTTTCATGGCCATTTCATTAAACTTGGCACTTCGCTTCACGTAGACACCTCCATGCTAAAAAATAAACAAAATCGAATTTTATTAAAAATGCATGGTTTGGCATCATCATCTGCCAGCCATTACCAACAATATATCATTGAAATAGGATAATTCAATCAATGGACAATTGCATTTAAACGATCAATAGATAAATTCATTACCTGTGAAAAATACCATCCATATAAAGGGAGCCACTTGAGCCCATCTTTAAGGACATATCTGACATGACCAAGGGCATCCTGCCTGATGGCCAACATGTCAGCAATTATCCAGTCAGCTGGAGGAGACACGCAAATGGGGGAGGGGGTGTCAAGAGGTTCTCATGAGGTTTTCATTTGTAACTGAAATGACTATCCCACCCTAGATTTGTTTTGCTAAAATACAGCACGTTCAAATGTATCACCTGTACATTGATGATTGGATAGGTAGACCACATTCTCCTTGTTCTTTGGTATATCGCCATATATAACAATCTGGGGGGGGGGACAAGGGAATAACCGTCAATAGCACCAACCCAACTTATTTTATGAAGGATGGGTAAAACTGGAAGATGTATTGAATCCTAATCTGACAACAGAACTATGAAGTCTATAATATTAAGCTACTGGAGGGAACATGAAAGGCTTATAAGACCATAAAGCTTATTCAAATACTAACAGTTGCGTGAGGGATTTTGTTTTAGTGCACCTCAGTTGGGCTGATTTGGCCCATCTAATATTTGCTTACAGTGAACCTGCAAAGCGTGCACCTTTTTCAAGAAACGTGTCTCTCTAGGCTATTGACTAGCCCTGGTTGTGCAAAGCGCGCACAAAATTGCCCAAATAAAGCATACTTGGCATAGGATATAAGATTTACCAAGTTCAACAATTCCAACTGCTGTGTACTGCAAATAATAAAGCTGGAGAGCAAACTATGACTTTATGAAGACCTGCAATCCATGTCATACAAAAAAAAGTGGTGTACTGCACTAAACTTGCTTCACTAGGCGTGGTTGTCAAAGCCACACAAGACTGCAGGCATTTCTGGTATGCTTCTGGTTCAACTGCATTTTGACTCTTTGTATCACTAACCAGGGGATTAACTGCAACTCTCCAAAGTGTGGATGTTGTAGAGTAGATTCTTATTGGGCTCTGCTTCTCACCTAGTCACATCTACTTGTACATTTTCACACTTAATCAGGCATAATGTGTTTATGGAATTAGAATGATTGGTAGAAGAAGAATTCATAGTCGAGCATGCATCTAGTTTAAACAACCCATATAATTAAAATAAAGAGTGTCATGGCAGCACATAAAATGCTGAGTGCAGCATTAGGCTGCTTTGTTTGCTATCAACTTTGACACAGCATAGAAAAGTGTCTTTAAACCATCCTCATAACCAGGATGTTATTTTGACTAGTAATATGAAAACACCCAAAATGCAGCTTTTTCCCTTTGTACAAGGGGCACCTAAAGCGGCTTCTAAGCAAAATGACAGTGGCTCCACCAGAACCCCTAATAATAATAATAATAATAATAATAATGTTGTCTATATATTGAAACACCTCTTGAAGAGATCTGATGTATACATTGAAAATGGATGTCAATTACATTCATAATCACTTTACCTGCCAACATTTCTGTTTTCATCATTTCTCCCCATTTTACAATTCTAAACTTGCTACAAGGCTCACTCACAAATTTGTGAGTGTATTGAGATGCAAAGCAGTTGAGAGCTGAATTCACAATGACAAAGCATGAAACTCTGCTGAAGTAATGAAACTGGCAGGGGTTGGGCTGGTACATGATGCATGAAAACAGCTGTTACTTATGCCTGATTGGGTGTATTTCCATTTATTTCTTTTTTAGACTAGCTGTTGACATTTGTGAGATTCACTCCCCGAATAAGAACAATGTTTAATGATAACAAGCCTAACATTAACATTACACTCTTGACACATCATTTAAATTCTTCAGACATACAGGAAGTAAGAGGATTACCCACCTCCACGCCTGTGTAGTTCTCAAAGAAAAAGAGAACCATGCTCTGGTAGACGGAGTATATGTGGTCGTCCACCTTATGGTACACTTTCGCGGGTAGGACAGTTGAAAGCAGACGCCAAACCCCCCATGACAAAAGGTAAGCCGGGGCTGTCCCCAGCATTACCGTGGCAGGAAACCAATACCGCAATGAGTATGTGTGCACAACCAACGAAAGCAGCATTTTTCCACTCCTTTCTTAGTTTTAAACTACGAATAAGCAAACAGGTTTACTGCAGTCAACTGCTGTACTCTCTAGTTGTTTCTTCGTGGTCACTGTGACTATATAGAGTTCACGCTCACCCACCGCACTTGACCTGCTCACAACACAACACCTGTCCTTGCGAACTGTAACGCCAACCAAGACTGTGTGAGAGAGCAAAAACGTTACTGGAGCAAACCAAGGATAGAAGAGCTAACGCTAGCTGACTGATGTTAACCCTATGCGCAAAGAATGTGTTAGCTTTGACGTCCAACCACAGTGCAGTGCAAAAGAGAAACGAGGAACATTATTCAACATTTAGCTAAATACTTACAATACCTTAATACAGCAAACCAGAAAACGACCTCAAGCAGCAGGCTAACCTTAAAAGCTAGCTAAACTAAAGTAGCTAAGTTATTTGCTAAATTGCATTAACGCTAGTCTCGTAACGTTGCATTTGAACAACAGTTTTTCAAACCTCACGTAACAACCGCAATGACCGATCATAGCTTAATTGTTAACTAGCGGTACAGCTAACTATATCATCAAGCTTTCTCCAGTTGTTCCTGAGTTAGCTTTTCATTGCTTAACACTGCAAATGTCACACACACATTCACGCCTCCCACCATGTTGGAATGAGACGTATGACACTAGTCAACATCGTCTAAACTGATTGGTTAAGAAAAGTGGTGGCGATTGCAAAGGGGTGGGATTACCGTGTTTGGGTGCGTTCTTTTTGAAGCAATCCAGGCAGTGGCCCGTCATATGACCTAATAGGACTGGCGAGGGCGGAGCATACCAAAAGAAGAACCCCCTGTCTACCAGGCATAACCATAATTCTACGGGCACGACGAAGGATATGAACAGACTTTGGCTTGTGGCAACCAAGCAAAAACAATATAGCGTGGCCAATCGTGTATAACAGAAACATCAATGTTTGAAACCTGGGGGGTAAGAAACAGGATTACTCAGTCATGTAACTAAAAAAAGGATCAAACAACAACTTCTACAGTAATCATAATGAGACTGTCCATTAAAGTCACAATCCGTTATTTTATTTTTTTTAACATATCAATGTGGGTTTATTCGCATGCATTCTGGAGGAGTTTGACCTGCAGGTGGAAAATTCACAATTTGGAACTTTCTAAACCCATTGTAAATCAGAATATAGATCCACTTTACTCCAGTGTTTACACATACAGTAAACCTTTTACCGTTACAAAATATAGCACATTATTAAAAACTTGTATCTGATGTCTAATGTTAGTCCTTGTATCAGGAGCTCAGTCAGTAAACAAGAGAATAAAAACATGTCTCCGCTGTTTAGTTTTTTTTTTCTGGTGGTGGGGCTACATTTGGATCAATGATTCGGCCTTTAATATAGCTACAAGACACCCCCAATAACAACCAATATCCAAGTTTAATTGGAAACATTATTGAAAATAAACATGATATAGGTCAAACACATCTTTTTGCAGCTCTGTGGCTACTTGGGCAAAAAAAACTAGTCCAAATCTAATTTTATATCTTTCCTCCCTTGTATTGAACACACCATTTTTGGTGGGTGTAGCACACATCAAATTTTATCACAAATTATTTCCTTCCCTGCCTGGCTACTCACACCCAAGAGTAAAATAAATAAATAAATAAATAAATAAATAAATAAATAAATAAATAAAAACCTTTACAAACTGGGCAGATCCCCCTATAATGTTATCCCCTTGTTATCTCTATAGAGGAAATGTGAGTAAGACTTTTTTCCTCTACATTTTAATGGTGATTCCTTGTTACATTTTGACATATGACCCACTGACCAACTGGATCACATAAATAATAGTAAATAACATTCTCAAGGTTATCTAGAACTGATAAGTACTAAACAATGACATGATTACATTAAGGACATTTCATGTTCAAGCAATAAGTTGCCAAGCAACACCTAGATGACAAGTCAGGTTGATTAATTGGAAAAACATTTTTATTAACTCATTGATTACTTAGTAGCAGATAATACTACACCCACAGATTTGATGTCATGGATGTGTTTAATAGTGGTGCATCCTGCAGCTCCATATTTCTAGTGGACCGTTGTTCTTATGGTCAGACTAATAAGTCCCATTGCCCAAAATGAGGTTTAAATGACAACTTAATCATAGGTTTTTTTGTAATCCCAAAAGTTGCAGTTTATTTCACAGATACAATAAATGAAGTAAAATCAGTAAAATACAAAGAATTGCAAACACTGGCATCAAACAGGAAACTTCATACAAATATATTTTCTGTTAGTCTTTGAAATTACTCAGTGGGTGTCTTCACAGTCATGTCAGGGTTCCAGTGAGAGCGAATATGGTCCACGTTGGGATCCTGTGTGCCCGATAAAAAAACAAAAACAAAAAAAAACCTTGAGGAACTTTTATCCCTAACCTTATGGAAATCATGTCCTTTTTATCACTTATCATAACCTTTCTCATCAACTTATTGTTGGTTTATTGATGTGATGCACAAAAATCTTCTTATCCAATTGCTAATTGTCTGTTAAAGGAGAATTGTGGTTATTTCTGAGCTAGACCTTTTTTAACCATTATCTGGCATTATACAGCTCAGTTACAGACCAAAATCTTGTTCATTAGACCACCTTTGAGTGAGTTGTGTTTTTAGGTACTTATATTGACTGCAACTCTCCTCGGCTCCAGTATATTCTGCCAGGACAATTGCATGACAAAGAATGTTATCAAAAACACAAACCTTTCCTATTTAACACTGAAATGTTGATACCGTGCGAAGACATGTCTATTTAATTATTTGCATATCTACTGCTTGAAACACAAGTATTCAAAATGAGAAATTGGGAGGTAAGTTTTGAAGCAATACCTAATATAATTATAAAAGTGTTCTGACTATGATGTTTTGTGACATTTTACTGAAGTGCATTTTCAGACATGCATCCCAACAGAATAAGTGTATCGGTGTATAGAGGGAGAGGAGGTGCATGTTTGGGAGCTTTTGAGGACTTCATTTTTGTTGTGAAGTTGTCCCAATGTAATGTATTGCAGCTGGGAGAGCTGCAGCCAGCATAAAGCTGAATGGCACTTGGTTTGTGGCACTCAAAGCACCAAAACAATACATTTGAAAAACTCAAAAGCAAGGTCTCTTTCCAGAAATCATGACCCACTTACTCAAGATAATCCACAGACCTTGTTCTGAGCAGTTTCATGTAGGAACTATTTTCTACCGAAGTACACCCCCCATAATAATGATGTCACAATTGATCTGTATGATGCCAGATGCCAGAAGCCAGAAAAATATACGCTTTAGATTAAAATTAACCAGAATTTTAACCTTTAACCTTTTTCACTTTGCTTATGTTTGCCAAAGACATAGAATTGTTATTACTATAACATAGAAGATTAACTGATTGGAAGGGGAAAAAATAAACATAACACGGGTATGACTAACATCAAATACATTTGGAATTCAATACTTCTTCAAGTGAAAATACACATTTCAAACATGTTCCAAAATAATAGTGATCACTGAGTAGTCGACAGTCCTGTGCCGTTAGTTACAAAAATAATATTTTTTTAAATGACTACGGTGACTATTTAAGAAGCTTTATGCAATGTTTCTAAACAAATCAGTAGGGAAAGTTAATTAACTTGCATAAAATGATTAAAACATTTTGTTCATCCCGGCACTGTCCATCTTGAAATGTATCTTCACAGTCGAAAATCATATTTGGTAGGGATCTTCACTCCAAGTCATAGTTGTCATACGACAGTTGCTTCAGATGTGTGATGCAGTCTTAAAAAAACAAAAACGGAAAAATTAGATATCATCCAGTCTCAGAGGATTGCACTGTTCCCTGTCTAAAAATGCTGGCATCAATATTCAATTATATAGTAATTAAATACTGAATTAAGTAAAAAAGGGAGGCAATGTTGACATAAAAAAAAACATACAGCATTAAAAGAGGTCAGAATAAGAGAAATCTTACCAAGCACCCACTGCTCAGACAGGATCCTGCTTCCTTCTGGTCTCTTGCCATTGTATGTCCCAATGCAGATGCCTGCCTGTCGTACAGTTTTGCAGACTGTTCCTCCACACAGCTGGATGAGCTCCACCAGACTCTGAGTGGGTGGTTCGGAGTGCATGGAAACAAACATGACTGGCTGGCCCTCGAACAGGTCCTGTTGGTGTTCCCCAGCAGACAGGTGCTGCTGGAGACGGCAGATCTGGGAGGAAAAATTTACACCGTCAAGACAGGTCTGATAATTGGATTCATGTTATTAAATAAATTAACTAGAAAAACATGTGGAGCACGTGTTTCAAATTTGAAATTAATTGTCTCATAGCCAAAACAAGAGCAGAAAAATACTATATCTCCAGACACATTTTATAACAAAAACTCAGCTAATTAAGGGTGGTTTTGTTTTACAGGGCCTCATTTCTAATAATATTTCAGAATGAAATTTTAAGACAGAATATCTAAAATAAGGACAATAGACACCATCTACATCATACTATAGCATCATGAATCAGACAAGCTCATTATCCCTTCACATACAGTAACATTTAGTCACAAATTCTCTTGTGACCACAACTTTTGAGATATCAAAAAAAAAGAATATAATAATAATAATAATTCTTGTAATAGGTGGGTCTGAAAATAAAATATGTTAAATATGGTGCATATCAGTCGAAATATTATATATATGTTTTTCAGGAAAAAAGATATTGCCAGGCAGACTTTTATAGTCCTTGAAGCAATTTTGTAAACCAAGATGAGATTGTCTTGTGAGTTGTGGGTTTTAAAACATACAACTTTTGACCCTCTGCTATAGTGCCCGCTTTTGAACAATTAACTTGATATTGCAGAATACATAGTTTTGCATGTGAGTGTGCATACTTGAAATGTTTGCCCAGCCCCCTATGTACTGTACGTGTAAATATTAAGATCATTTGCAGTACAACTAATAAAGAAACAATTTAGTTATGTATAAAGCATTATGTAATTATGTTTCTTGTTAAGTGCGTTTGAATGAAACCCTGAATTGTTTACCCCCTTGGTTCAGTTTGTTTGGATCTGCACCAAACAACCACACCCTGATCCGCCCATATGAGGTGGCTTTGGTCTGCTCCCAAATGAACCATGGAGCAGTTCATTTGAAGTGAGAACGCAACCATACTAAAGATTTTACATTTTGTCCAATAAATGGCTGACTGCATGATCACAATGGCTTTGTTTATAAAGCATGGCTTGTTTGTCTTTTGGCAATGTGAAACAAAACCAAACCAATGAAAAACTGCAACAAAAGTAATAATTTCCCTTCTGATTGAGATCATTTCAAACGAACTTAGGTGTGAAAGTGGCACAGTCTTAATGGGACATTGTTACCGGTACTTGCTGCCTTGATATCTGCTTCAACCCGAGCACTATAGGCATAATCTTTATACAGTCATCTAGAGGCAGAATTGTAGACCAAGGATCGCTGGAAATATGTACAGAGCGTAGTGTCAATTGGACATAAGGGTGTACAAGTTATGTCTTGTCGAAGTTGTACATATGGACATGCGATCATAGCGCCACCATCTGGCAGATTGGTTTGATATTGTTGTGAAGCATTGGCACACTAACATCTATCAGTGTGGCAAATTTCATGCCTATAATAGCGCCACCATGTGGCTGAATGACACAAAACTTTGCACACTTCTTACCTATCATGAAGCAAACGTGGGTTTCAAGTTTGGGGCAAATGGAACAACGTGTTCATGAGTAACACGTGCACTGCCTGTTTACAATGCTTTTTTTTCCAAAATTCAATTGGGTGTGGTGGGTCATTCTGTTTTGGCTAGCAATGTTTTGAATTACAGATGTGAAGATGTTGGTCTCTAGATGCCACACGACAAGTTTAGTGAGAATTGGTAAGACGGCCTGGGATGAGTAGGGGAAAGGGGATTTTCATGCAAAATGGCGGAAAATCCAATATCGCAGACATGAGGGGTCCCAGTGGCAATCAGACACACGGTGTAGAAGTTAGGGCTTTTAAAAGTTGTACATTTTGACTTTTTATTATATTGCCATCATGTGGCCCATTGGTGTGATATGTGTTGTCGTGTCTTGGCATACCAATATCTATCATTGTGGCAAGTTTCATGTCTCTAGCATGTACCATGAGTTGGCAAACAAAGTTGTTGTTTTTTTTGTTTGTTTTTTGGAACAGACTGACCAACTGACTGACAGACAGACAGACAGACAGACAGACAGACAGACAGACAGACGGACTTATACTAGCTGCTTGGTCGCAGCTAAAAAGAAATCATTGTTTCTTAACTACTGAGCTGGCCTATCGATTATCACAATTTGTAGACTATTTTAAATGTTTTGTTTCCTTTATCTTTGTTGTGTTATTAATGGACAAATTATTAATTAGTTACTTATTATATACATATCACTTATCAGTTAGTAATTACTTAATGTCAGTTAATATTGAACTTGTATACTTATAACTTATTACTATTAATAAATATCCCTGGGAGGTAGGAGAGACGATAGGGGTGTTATTGGCTAACACTCTGCTTATACAGAATTTTGCTATTCCTCTGAGTAATACATCAAAGGTTAGTTACAAAGCCATTCTGTGTGCTTCGTTTCAGTTCCTTAGGCTGCATTGTACGCTGACTACTGGCTATCCTCACTGACTGCATGACAGCAGGCATGAAGCCTTTTCTGACACTGTGCTTCATCTTATGCTGACTGAATGATGCTCTAAGCTCTAACTTTACAGAGCTGCCCCGTGTCCAGCATGGGTCAGTTGCAAGGCTGAAAGGGACAATCTTCCCCATTTTGAGGTGAGTGCCAGAAAACAGGCTTTAAGGCTTTTAGTCCTCTGTGTGTGTTCGCATCACTGCTCTTTATCACAGGGTAATCAAGGATTGGTCAAATGGTTCAGAGACGGGGAAAACTGAACATTGAAGCCCATTGTGCCCTTTGGAGGAATGATTCAAGACATAACAAATCTAAGTCAGATTATGTGAGAAAAATGGGTTTCACTTTGAAAAAGAATAAGTTAGGCATCCTAAAATGAACAAGAGAAATAGTCACATAAGACATAGCATTGAAAAGAAATTCAGTAAAACTGATATAAAACTGGCAAAAGTCATATTTGTTTAAACCCTGTTCATAAATTCAGATCACTGTGATAAAGATAACTGAAAATACTGACCGCTTTCCTTTTAATGTTGTAATGAGGAAAAAAGCCTTTTTAAGGTTACATGGTAATAGTAATTTATCAGATAATGTGAGTGCAGATGCAAACCGCGGTATATAAATCATATGTGCAACTTTAATCATCCTGTTTGTGCAGGATGTGTGTTGTGTGTTTACAAGCTGACTAATAATTCATTAACAGGACTCATTTACTCTTGGTATCTTTGGTGCATCTAACTGTCAGGGATAACCAAAGTGTTCTAATAGGATACTGAGGATAACAGAAAGCACATGTCCAAATACACTCCGGCTATTTATGAGCTGGCATTAATAATTTGAATGGCATTAATTGAATGTTATCTATCAACTACGTCAGTCAGGCTGGGTTGAGATAATCCAGTTGCAGCCATAACTGTACATAAAATGAACAGTGTTGTTCATAAATTAAGTCGGTGTCCAGGCAAATAGCGCAAAAAAGCAGTATTAGCTTGACCTCAAGAAGACATTTTGTGGGCACTGACTTGGATCACAGCATTATGAGCATTAAGAAACCTATGCAAAACATTGTGATAAGCTTGATAATTTTTCAGTTATTCATTTTACATTTAACTATCATGCAACAAAATGTATGGAAAACCAAGTATGGCAGGTAAAAGTTAAAATCTACTGGATTTAATTGCAATCCTTTGAAAAGTCCTCCACGTATTTGACTCTGAACACATGTTGGGGAATTATCATTTCCAAAAAGGTAAATCGGTCTTTGGTTGTCAGTTCCGTCAAAAATAAGTCATTGTGTGTGTCACTTCCTTCCCCTGATGCTCTTTTCTCGCAACATGAAACAACCGAGAGACAAACATCGCCTCCCACATATTTTGATAAGAGTGATTCAGTCTGAACACCTGAAACACATGCCGTTTTGTGTTTTTGGAATGTCGACAAGGACTTCCTCTTTTGTAATGTGCCTGAAATATGTTGTATTTCCTTTACATCATATTACATCACTTCACTTCCTACAATTCTGCTTCCTATGGTACTTCTATCCTCACTATAGAGGGCAAATGCAATGCCGTCACCTACAGCACTTGTGTTAAACTGTTCTTAGTCCAATGTAATGTTGTATTTACCATCATACAAAAAGACCCTAAATCTAGTAATAACCATTTTTCATGGGGCTGTTCATCTTTTCCCAAACAAAAGAGAGCGCTTGTCGTTGTGAACTTTAAGCTTCTGAAGCAATAGGAAGGTGACTGATGGAGGCACATCCCTTGGCTTTAGGACAAAACATCCTCTGAGTGGATTCACTTCCTGTACAGCACACCTGCATTCCGCCTGTTATCACTCCTACCCCCTCCCCCCATTGGGTGATGTCAGCTTTGTGTTCGAAGCCACAGAGGAATATAAAGAAAATCACTGCTATAAATACTATGTGCCGACCAGCCTTACTATCCTGAAAATGTTGTGATAATGCTAAAATAATTCTAGGATGTTACACATGGGTGTCTGTGTAGTCGATCACGGAGCACTGCTGAATGGTTGTTGATGTATGACCTATGCCAGGGGCCAGGGCAATAATATATATAGTTGAGATCTGAGTGAGCCAAAACTCAGAGGATATGGTTTGATTAAAAATTAGTTCAGCTCTGAGAATTATGTGAAATATAACCTGCCTGAGAGGAAAAGATCTTTGAGTGCCCAGATTAGGTCTGGAATATAGCCTTTGCATTTGGAAAATGGACATTATGTTGGCACTGAAGAAAAGGATAGGCTTTGTCATTTATGTGGATTAAATAAAATTAAAAACAAAATTAATTTTGTTTTATACTGCCCTCTGTATCATGGCTATCAGAGAAAGTTTTTGTTTGATAGGATAAATAGTGAAGATCTTGATTATTTATCAATTGAAGACTCCGAAATACTGAAAAGTCTATACGAGAGGTAGACATTTGCATTTGTGGATTATTTGGATAAAGCTTGGACACTAAAAAAAATGCATGTTGTATAAGTGAAGGTTCTGTATATTGGTTACTTCAAGTCTGTATTATCATTATCATTATTATTATTATTATTATGCCAAGTGACCATGAAGACAGTGTATTTTATGTTGTAATTGTTTGTCGGGCCAGATGGTATGACACGAAAATAAAATAACATTCATTCTTTCATATAACTCTGTAGTCAAGGGGGCCAGGAGGTGTGTGTCGAAATGGGTGCAACGCACATATAAAACCTACATCATACATTACTTGATAAGCCTAATGTTCCGTTTTTGTTTTAAAAAGTTAAACAAAGCAAAACATTTAAATCAAAGAAAGTAAGCTATGCTCAGGAAAATGGTCAGGGGTATTGTAAAATATATGTGCTGATTAGTAAACAGGCTAAAACTCATATTTAGACCTGTATGGTCCTTTAAAAGATCTAATAGTTTCATAGCATCTTGTATTATGCTCGCCTATTATCAAATACCATTCAAAACAAAATCTGAGTATGAAAAAAGTTAGGCCTACCAAGCTAAGTGTAGCCTGAGGATGCTATTTGCCAAGGAGGATTCCTTTTGTATTTCTAAATTTAGAAATGTTGATTAAAAATCCTCTGCCAAATTCTTCTGTCAACTGTCCACTCTCTAACATCAGAAATAATGAATCTCACTACAAAAAGATAATAATAATAATAATAATAATAGTAATAATACATTTTCTCATGAAATGCATAGTATTAAATGTGAAACGGCTGACCAATGTGTGTCAGTGTTTTGTCATGCTTTTCCATACATTTCAAGTCTTGGAGGGTTCGAGACAGGATGCAGAGAGCATAGCCATGACCTGGCACATCCTCTCATATCAAAGGTGGGAAAATTATGAGAGGAATGTTGTCTGGCGACAGCCGGGCAGCCTGCACTTGTTACTGTATAGGTTGTAACAACTGTTGAATTAAGTGCCGTATTCTGAGCTAAACGAAGACACAAACGAACAATAAAAGGATGATCATACTTCATTTCTACATGGACAGGCTTATGAAAAGCTGCATTATCTCTATGAGACAGCGGCCTGTGAAGCCAAGACCAGTTTATTGCAAGTTGCATTAATGGGGATTTAGTAGCTTATCAACATGACTTGAAGTGGAGGGATGTGCTTTATTAATATCCCCAAAACTCCCACCAGATATTTTTTTAGCCTTTTGTAAACACCAGATTTCATTCCCACCAATGTAACAAGATCCAGATTGAGCTTTATTTGGAGAGTGACAGTAAAGAAAAGGTTTCTTTGGACTAAGCAACAAAGTTCTCAAAGTGATATACGAGAAAAGGCTCTTTCCTTCTATGTTCTCACTCATGTCAGATTTTGTTATGGGGATAGAAAGATTTACCCTGGGTTGGAATGGACATTACCATCGCAGACTGCGCATGAAGTAGGCAGCTGCATCCTGAATAGTTTTTCAGCTGGAGGGTGGGAAAAAAAGAACACATGCAGGGCATTGTAGCCTTATCCTCTGTCCTTCTTGCTGACCTGTTCCAAGGAGCTTTCTCTCAAGGCGTTAAAGGGGATACAGTGGGACGTGTTTAATTAGTGTTTCTGCTCCTGGGAGTGAGTGTGTGAAAAGGGGCCGAGAGGAGTCACCACTCTGCTTCTCCCAGCAGCTCTTCACAGTAGCTGGGCACAGGGAAGGCGGGGGAGTGGTCTCATCTCAACTCACACTGCTAGCTAATCAGAGGGGCCAAATGCAGCTCAAACAAGAGGCTGGGGTTTTGATGAAAAGAGGACACATGCCGTCTGGGACCGGTAACCCGCTGGAATGACACATACTACCTCTCACTGGTGATGAGTCTATCCCCTCCTACTGCCCCTGAGAGCTCATAAAAAGAATCTGAGGAACTTCCAAGAGGATTGTACGCACTTGGACACTGGTGTGGAAAGAAATCTAAGGAATTCTACAAATTATACGGTGATTGCAAAAACATCAAGGAAAACTGGAAAAGTCAGAAGATCTTATTCTATACGATTTTTTTTTTTAGATAAATATCTTTCAGATGAAAATGTTGAATGTTGGTTTACTGGTCTTGAGTTTCTGCCTTGCCCTGGGGACGGGATATACCACTGGTGAGAAGAGACAGTATCAGATCCAGAACGGACCCTGTAGCTACACCTTTCTGCTGCCCGAACAGGAGAACTGCCAAAAACCAAGCAGCGGCTACAGAAACCTGGCCCAGAGGGACGACCCAGCAGAGTATGAGTCAGTTCAGAGGCTGGAGCAGCTGGAGAACATCATGGAGAACAACACCCAATGGCTCCTCAAGGTAAGGTGTTCACTCTGGCCTCATGCCACAACTCCTCAAACACTAGGGTAGGTGTTCACTCTGGCCTCATGCCACAACTCCTCAACCACTATGGTAGGTGTACAGAGTAAGGATAAGGTCTTCTCTCAGGTGTACAGAGTAAGGATAAACTTCTCTCAGGATTACAGAGTAAGGATGAGGTCTTCTCTCTCCCCTCACGCCACAGCTCCTCAACTACTAGGACAGGTGTGTAGAGTACGGTATCATATGGTGGAAAACTGATTATGGTGATTATAAGTTCACTTCAGTTGATAGTAATAGTAGGTACTTGGTGTTCTGTGAAGGAAGTAAATGCAGACAACCTGAACTATTGGTTTTACAGAGCTTGCACTGACAGCAGTGATTTCATTAAAGCAACTTTGCCACCAAACAATTTTAACATCCAGAATGGCATGGCAGAATGGCAGGGACAGCTATTATTTTCTGCTGCTGTCTGTCTCACAGAGATTGAAGGATAGGTTCAGTTTTGTTTCGTTTTTCCCACATGAGTCCGGTGGGTTTTTTGACCTTAAAGAATATTGGCCATTTGGCTCACTTGCACTTGTGATTTATCATTACCAACCGATGCAACTGCTAAATTAACAGCAGGCATTCTTTAAGATTACTTTATTTGTCAATGTGACATGTCTGTGACATGTCTCAAAATTAATGGCCAGATCATCTTGGATCCTTAAAAACACCATTTAGGATAATTTGCCCAAAATGAGAGGTAGGTCCCAGATGTGGTCAACTCCAGTCATTTACGTAGTATTAGCAATGTACTCTACATATCTCTGTTCACGCAATCCCCCCCAGGAATAATAAAGTTCTTACTTATGCAACTTGCACTGCATTTCATATGATGATTATTGGGGAGCCAAACTATTTAAAATGGTAACGTCACTTTCTAGCTCTCAATATTATCATTGGTGAAACTAATTAATTAGGCATCAGAGTAATGTATTAGCAGCAAGATTACACTGTGTTTCTCAATAAGAGCCTGATGATACTTGGCAGATTCCCATGGACTCAGCTATGAGACAGCAATGGTGGAAAAAAGCAGAGAAAGTCCGTGTGAAACAGCGGTGTGCTGTGTGATTTGACAAGGACTTCACAAGTGACAAAACCTCAACACAGGTGTCCATACGGGGGATGTGTGCTTCCCTTTCAGTGTTGCTGGGCCATTGCTTGTGTGAAAGAACTGAAACCCCCTCCCCGTTTTGGCTACTTCACTTCTCCCTCTTTTGAGTTTGATTAATGATGACAACTATACCGTGACAAGACAGGCACAACATATAGCCAGATCACAAGAATCACATCTCTCCCACATAAAACAAGCTCTGAACCATTTCACAGGAAAGGTCAGGGGATGTGACGCTTTGAGGTCCCTCATGCTCTGGATACCAGTATTGTATCAGTAACCATGCACACAGACCAGAGCTGCCAGAGAAACCTTTAGCCTAATCATAAAACTACTATCTAGAATGGATGTTCTGAATGCAGAGCTCTGTGAGACCTTCTGGAGCCCCAAGCGAAATTTTATTTGGGATAATAATCGATAATAGTTTTATGCACCGTTATTCTATCATGTATTCGTACACAAATATCTCTTTTAAACAATATAGCCTTTCTATGGGCTTGTGTCCACGTGCCACATGTTTTTGACAGAAAAGCGCTGGCAGGTCGCTAGGAAGCAGATAAAACTTTTGTAGAGCAAGAGAAAAACACTGCAAATTGTTTTTTTTAGTTTTTTTTACCACATTTATGACTGTTGAAATATCTTATCAACTTCTTTTTGGCTGACCATTAAGGGAACATAACCTAGAATCACCCTTTTATTTTAATTTGTTAGACAATTTCACCACGTCCTGTATCTGGATGAATTTGATCAGAGATGATGCTTCCCCTGTCACTGCTCAATCTGACAACTGTGATTGGTTGGCTGACAGAAATCGACACTGACGTGAGCAGAGCCGTTCTGAAAAGTTCAGTTGTTTGAAAATTGCAACGGAAGCAGATGCATAAAAAAGGTGGGGAGCTCTGAAAAAAGATACTGGATGAAGTGCCTTTTCCATACACGGCCACATATGCTCTCTACTAGCCCTATGTTGACAATTAAGTGTTTATTTTCCACTTCTGCCACAGAGAAGGAGACGTCTTCATCTGAACTTACCCACAGAAAATCCTTTAGTCGAGAACAGAGGAAATCACTGTACATCTATTATAATAGGGACATTTTATCATGAGCAATGCGGCTTCAAAATCTTGCCCTGTTGGCCGCTGAAAAAGAAAAGAGGGAAGAACAGGAGGAGGCTTTGTCGTGCCAGTAAAACAATGTGTCACGCTTTCGTGTGAATGGAGAACACAAACATCATCCGTCGTAGAGTCCTTCGAGGCAGGAGGAGTAAACAACTGATTAGATCATTGGCCGTCAATGGAATGTCCTGTGCCAACAATTCAAATGACACCCGCTTCCACCTTCCACGTGCCTCAATGTGTATCCAAGAACACAGACAAACTGGATGTCAAGAAAGGAAGAAACAAAATTAGTGCTAATTGCGGCAGTTAGGCTTAAGGCTAGTTAAGACTGTTTAGGGTTACCAGTGTTTGACACGACAACCTAATTGATTATGCAAACAGAGATCAGAAACGCATTCAACTGATGCTACCTCCCTCTTGTAAAAAGACATGCTTTCATAAAGGACGCAACTGGTCAGTCAACACTTCCATCCTGTTTACAAGCCTTTGGACCCGACTGCCACTCGGGATCACAATGCAGGAAGAACTTAATGATTGGACTTGCTCTAAATCCGGCAACTCTTCTAGATGACCCCCCACCCCCCACCCCAACCACCAACACCACCTCTGTCCAAAGCCTTCCATTCCGTTCATTAACTTACAGTGACTATATCATAAGCTGGGAAAACATTAGGGCCCACCAGTATTCCCTTTTTGACCCCAGATAAACAAAATAACCTAACTGAGCTTCCTGTCTCAATTTTTAGAGGCTCCAACATATAATCTAAACACGTTTAAAATTGGATGCTTTCTCATGGGATAAATCTGTCCCATTCCCCTTCCCATGGGGTTTGCGGGTACGACGCAAGGGGAAAGGGCGCACTATGACAACACTTGATGACTGTGCCATTTTTAAGTGACATGTAAAGAAGGAACACAATAATACAAGTACAATAAACATCTTTCATAGGCTGCCCAGTGTTCCTACCGTAGCACACTACCCCAATGCCAGACGATCCACTGAGGTGTCCTTGACTCTCAACACAACTCCTTGTCTCCAGTGCCTTCCCTAAAGCTAGGGAGGCATGGCTAAATGACCGACAATGTCATTACGTCATTTGCCATCAAACCAGTCCATTGCTTCTCTGATTGACTTATCTTTTCAGGTACAATAACATAAATCGGATGGTCCAAAAAGAGCAAAACATACCCATCTTGCTGCATTCCAGTCGGCTAACACTCAAAAGAATGTAAGGATGTTGCTTACATACAAGGATGTCTTGTTTATACGGCCAACTCTTCTTAAATTTTTCTACTGCAGCTGGAAAACTACATCCAAGACAGCATGAAGCAGGAGATGGTCCAAATCCAACAGAACGCTGTGCACAACCACACAGCCACTATGATCGAGATTGGAACCAACCTGCTAAGTCAAACTGCAGAGCAAACACGGAAGCTGACGAATGTAGAGGCACAGGTGAGACTATAACTGAAATGGCTCATATTTTAAATAATCATAGGCATGAACATTAAAATACACCTCGCCAAGACAAGAGAAAACCCACAGCACACTAAAATTACTGAGATAAAAAGTGTTCAGAAGTAACAAATAAACAAAGTATAAAGTATATAGGAAGTGACAAATAGTGTACCGCTGAACAAGGTTTACCATGCATTTAACCATTGAAAATGCTTGATTTTTTATTACGTCAGTGTAACAAAACATTCATTTTCTTACCATTTGAGGAAACTCTAAAGGCACACCTGAGCTCACTCAACAGCACACTACATTAACCTACACTACATAATGAAGCATAATAAATACCGGTAATAATGCATAACAAAGTCATTATAAAATGAAACAGGAGAAGAGAAAGGCTACCCTATCCCACTGCGCCAATATTTTGTTTTGGCCAAGCGTCACTGACCTTATGTGAGCTAACTGTACAGCATTTCCTGTTATTAGCACAATTGTATTCCCACAGAAAGGGTCTATCAGTTTGTCACAATCAGACATCCGTCTGTTCAAAGACATCAACAGCTCCATTGGAGACATGTAGCTGGGATTCATGTAAACAACAGCCTTTCTGCTGAGTTCAGTTCCTCCAAACTGGGAAATCAGAGGCAAGGTCCCCGACCCTGCGGTTCAATTCAATACATCTGTCTGGGAAAACGCATGCATTACATTATGAAGTCCCACCGCTCTTTCACAATATCCCCTAACTCTACCCCTGTCCCCCCTGCCAATGTACCGTATTCTGTTTTATTGGAATTTGATTGTTCTGTTTTTTCCTGTCACATGATAGACTTTTTCCACCGAGTACATGGCTACGTTCAGTGCTTTCTGAGGATCTTATGGAAAGCGCAAACAGGACTCAGATAGGGCTTGTGTTGAAAGTCAGCTAAGCTAAACCCTTTGACAGCATAAGTATCTTTATAAAGCATCATGAATGCGCTTTTTAACCAGCTCAACTGGTATCGCAGTTGTCCATTATGCTGGCAGGCACACTGACAAATGCGTGCGTATGAGGTTAGGGAGAGATGCTCCCAGAGAAGCAGCTTTATTCCTTGCTAGCATGAACGGCACACACCTTACAACATTCGCACGTTGTATTGTACATGAAGAGAGTCACTATTTTCGAAAGGTTTACAGGTTTTACACTGAAGTTTACAAACTTTAATTAAGCAAAACATATCCAACCAGATGAAAGGCTGAACATAAAAAATAAAGCACTACAACTTATTAATTAATTCATTACTGTGCTCAAATTGTTTTTGACTGATACAAATACATTGCAGTAAACTATGGAATTGCTTGTGTAACAGAATACACATAAGAAAATAGGGAAATGTCAGAAACAATTGCGGAATATCAATCTAAAATATTTTTATAACCAGGAAAGAGCGCAGTCGTATTTAATTATACCATCTGTCCTGCTGCCAGTTTACCTTAAGGGCACTTTCTGTTCTTGTGGGAAAACAAATGCCAATCCCCTCTTTAGGGTCATGCCAAGTATTTGACTTAATGATAATACAAAATGTTTATTTAATACAATCTTTAGATGACTCAAAGCAATTAAAATCTCACTGTAAACAAAGTTTCTGTGAGAAATAGCCCCACCAAATGGTTTCTTAAAATTGTTTTTTCTATCTGTAGGTAATCAATCATACAACTCGACTTGAGCGCCAACTTCTTGAGAACTCTCTGTCAACTAACAAGTTGGAAAAACAACTTATTTCCCAAACAAATGAAATAAGTAAGCTGAACGACAAAAACAGGTGAGGGTATTTTCAACTGCTTTATCCAGCCCCTGCTAACCCCTTATAACACCCCATAAAAATTCGAAAAATCCCTGCATACCTCAACTGTCATGTCTACCCTTTACTGAGATGTTTGATCTTGATGGATCTTTGTCAGGTAATGACTAGTCAAAGATTCAAGGATCAAAACGCTGTCACAGTAAAGGTTGGAAATGACTCTTTTTCCTTATTCTTCACTAGTTTTACTCTGCCTGGCATATACAGTAAGTGTGGATGTGCATGTATTAACTAGCTGTCTAACAGACTGTAGAAGTGACATTCCATTTGGCCCTGCCCCTGGTTTAAAAGCTCCCATACCGGTACTTCAATGGAGACTGTATGATATTTTGCAGTAAACAACATGTAATCCATTCGAAAAATCCTCAGCATTAATGAGTCTATTAATAACCATTTGATACAAAAGAAAACGTAGTTTTACATGTTTAGTTGATCTACAAACAACAACCTGCAGCCATGTTGCAGTGTCATATACGTCATAGCTAGGTAGCTAGCCAATCGTAATGCTAACCATCTGCTAGAGCCTAGTATTTCCAACTGAAAATAAGCTAATCTAGCTAGTGGTTAGTTATCCATAGTTGAAGCTGACAGGTGACTCCTTCTTGGGAAATGTAGTCCATTCAAATAAAAAAGAAAAGGAGAACTTCCTAATTTCAGCCTTAAATGAATACACAATTATTATTATTATTATTATTATTATTATTATTATTATTAATACTACTAATAATAATAATAATAATAATAATAATAATAATTATTATTATTATTATTATTATTATGTGTGGAGTTTGTGTGAGATAAAGATGATGTCTGTTGCTGAGCTTGTACCCCTGTTGGTCTCCAGCTTCCTGGAGAAGAGGGTAGCGGAGATGGAGGAGCAGAGACAGGTGGAGATGAAGACACTGCGAGAGGAGAAGGAGCAGCTCCAGGCCCTCATCCAGAGACAGACGGCCGTTATAGGAGAGCTGGAGCAGCAGTTGCTGCGGGCCTCCTCTAATAACTCTGCCCTGCAACGGCAGCAACAAGAGCTTCTGGAGACGGTCAACAACCTCATCCACACCATCTCTATCCCCACACCGAGAGGTGGGCCGGACCTATATGATGACAATTATAATGTAGAAAGCCTAGCACGACTTCTCCAACAGCAGGAATGTCCAAATCAGGCACAGTGTTTGTCACCTTGCCAAGTGGCCCGCCGGAGAGGGGCCTGATGTGAAACATTGGAATGCTTTCCAATTCAAAACTAGAATGTAAAGTTTGTGAACAAACTTTACGTTGGCTTGACAATGCCAAGCTGTAATCGACTGAAAGATGTTAACATTTCCAACAAGCCATCCCCCAACTCATAGTTTGGAGGGTTCAAAGATCAGGAAAAGGGGTGGGACTTAGTTTATTGACATATGACCCTCTAAGTCCAACAAGCTGTTCCCCCAACTCTCTACGACAAATGGTATAAAAGTTATTAAGGATAAAATAAATCAGTGAATAAGGGGTTATATGTAGGATGGAGTGATGGAAAAAGGAGAAGAAAGGTGTGTGTGTGTGTGGGGGGGGGGGTTGGAAGACTCTAGCTTAAAAGTTGATAATAGCCATGCTCCTTTATGAGTCTATGAAAAAAAAGGAATGAAAAAACGAGTGAAAGAAAGGATAGAAGTGAGCTGTCCATACAAAAAGCACAAGCACACCCCATGGGCATACCCTGAAGATGCCCAGCAATTTTGAAACTGGTAGCTTTGGTAACAGGTAACTGGTCTGGTAACATTGACAAAGAAAATGGCAATTACAATATCAGTAAGTTGGCTTTGTCAAGCCAACTTAATTAGTCACAGGACCACATACGCAGAGAAACTGACATTTTGTCGGCCATGAATCAAGACTCACTTAAGAGGGAGAGTTTCATATGTAAAGTTTTCACCACAAGTCTTACACAATTCTGAGATGTTAAGTTGATGTTAACTGTTTGTTTTTCAGAGACCAAAGCTGCCATGATGCAGGATACACCTACCACATATATGGATTGTGCTGCTGTCTTCAAGTCGGGCAACACTGAAAGCGGAGTTTATGCACTCACACTTCCCAACACTACACAAGAGTTTAAGGTAGAGTATGCCTGTTAACTTGTTTGAGACTCTATAAGCTATAGCATACAGTGTCACTATGAGTGACAGATGAATGATGAATGAATGATTGAGAGGACACATGGACCTACACTGATAGGACATGTCAGGGACTATGAGATGAAATGTCAAGTAAACACAAAACTGTCCTCGAGTACGGACTGGTTAAATTAAAATGCTCCAAGCCTTTGGTTCGTGTTATGCATGCTTGAGCACAAAGAGTGATCTCCTTAGATACTTTTATAGTGATTAAGACTCTGTACTCAATCCCACATCCCCTTCCCTGTGGCTTCAAAGTTCTTTGAGCCAGACTGAAATGAGATTGCTTTGTCAAATTCTAAATTAGTACTGAGTCATTTCTGCTTAATGCTGGTGATATTAATTGGACCGACTCTGTTCCGTTGTTTGAAGGTTTTCTGTGACATGGAGACAGAGGGTGGTGGATGGACAGTACTACAGAAGCGGTTTGACGGCCGTGTTGACTTTCACCGTACGTGGAAAGAGTACAAAATGGTAAAATCCTATCCAGAGATTCTCGCATTAGAATAAATATAGCCTAGGCTACGGCTTTTGTTGCAAATGCACAATGCAGAGCTCAGATTTGTTATTGGCTACCCGGTGAAGGTGTTTAAAAGGCCACATTGGCAGAAATGCCCATTTACAACCAAATATACGGTAGGGTAAAGTCGAAACAAATTAAACACCAAGACCCTAGAGACACAGCTCTGGTGTGTGGTGCATTTCCTTAAGTGGAATTGATCCAAATATCCCTAGGGAGGTAGGCACATTTTATCATCTTGATAACCAACCACCTTTGATCCCAATGTAGCATTGGGAGTAGGGCTGCACAATTGAAATCTTATCGAAATATGGCCTAATGTAATTTCTAAATCACAGGAGGCTGCAATATCTCATAAAGGCAAAATGTTTGTCAATGTACTGTGGTGCTGCAGAGAAGTAGAGCTACAACAATTCATCTATTAGTCATCAACTATTAAATTAATTGGCACCTATTTTGATAGTCGATTAATCAGTTTGAGTCATATTTAAAGAAAAAAAGTAAAAATTCTCTGATTCCAGCTTCCCTTTTCAGTTTTCTTTAGTCTTCTATGACAGTAAACTGAATATCTTTGGGTTGTGGACAAAACAAGATATGAGGACATCATCTAGGGCTTTGGACATTTTTCACAATTTTCTGAAATTTTATAGACCAAACAACTAATCGATAATGAAAATAATCGTTATTTATAGCCCTACAGAGAAGCCCTGGCCTACATATCATATTCCTTAAGGTAACATTTTTGTTTGGTACAGATGCCCACAAAAATCACACATCATTTTCATTCCCTCTAATATCATGAATCATATCACAATTGCAATATATGTTAAAATAATCACAATATGATTTTTTCTCCCAAATCGTTCAGCCCTACTTTGTAGGTTCTAAAAGGGCATCTGAGATGGTCCATAACCTTAGGAAATTACTGGACCAAAAACATGGCAAAAAAGTACCCCATACCATTTGCGTGAAAATCAGTGAGGAAAGACCTTATGCCGGTGTCTCCTTTATTTTGCCAATACATCATTGGGAAAGTAATTGTTCTGCTTTGTGCTTTCACTTTTGCCACAAAGTAACCCGCTGTGGTATTATTTATTACTAGAAATCCTCCTTTCCAGTAGAGTACAACTCAAAAGTACATCAAACTAGGGGGGGGCACTGTGATAATGGCAAACTAGAGCATAGGGTGATCCTCTATATTGTGTACGGATACCTGAGCCAAATCATCAGATAGGTGCATCAGGAAATACAGTAAGCAGGAGGGGAGCGGCAGAACTGCTCTAAATTCCCCCCGGGGAATCCATTATGCTTTACTAAAAAAATGTCTCTCCTTTCTTAGGGGTTTGGAGACCCTTCGGGTGAACACTGGTTAGGAAATGAATTTGTCTCCAGACTGACAAATCTACAAACATACGCTTTGAGAATACAGCTGAGTGACTGGGAGGAGAACTCTGGATTCTCGCAATATGAGCAGTTTTCCCTCGAGAATGAAGCGCAAAATTACAGGTAGGATTGCTCAATGAGAAATACTGCAAATGCTGGGGAAAAATATGTGCTTCCTGAATAGGACAAAGAATAGGACACTGACTGGATGAATAGAAGACAGACACTATCTAGGGCTGGGAGGTACACCGTATTTTAAGGTATACTTGTATGGATTCACACAGTACCGTGGATGTGTATAATACTGTTTGTCAATGATATTGCAGAGCTGAAACTAAGAAATTGTTATGGTAACTGTTTGACAATAGACCAGTTGAGTGAAAGCTGCACAAAGACAATTTTGTTACCAAAAATTGTTTGTTACCAGTCAGAACTGTGGCAGTACCTTCAGGGACTTTTCCAGGGGTATAGGTACAGGTTCTAGTTCTTAATATGAAATAAGGCTTATTTTGGTATAAAACATCAAACACTATTGACCCACAACGTCTGCCTGCCATACATTGTCAATGGAGCAGCTCCAGAAAATGTGGCTTGATGGAATCACAGAATAGTCTTTGTCCAGTGGATTCTAGCTTTGGGACATTTGTTGTTCATGTTAACAAATTATCGATTAGACTGCCCGAGATTATGGGAATAACTTATGTGCATTATGTTTAAGGGTAGATTTCCCCTTTCATTAGAAGCAGACTTAACTTTCCCCTGGTACTAATGTGAAACACTTTGTCACCAGTCCAAAACAAATATTTTGTCATCTGGAAAAGGTTAGGATTTGTCAAACTAGGAAATGGGACACAAAAATGTCTCAGATTCCTTAACATTCTACAGTATCTGTGCCCCTTGACAATACTTTTGTATTTTCTCTGGTCAACATACACACAGATACTCTCTTTGAATTTGACAAACAGAACCTGAACATTCTCCTATTCAGCACTCTCCTACTCAATCCTTAAGTCTACTAGTGTATGACCAATTTAATCCAATGTCAGATGGATCAATAATTCCTAAAAAAAAAATGGCTCCAATTTGCTCTAAGAAGGAATATAAAGAAATATGCACTCATCCAGTAACTTGTGGTTGGCTAACTAAATTCAATTAGTCGTTCAGTGACAGACGAATTTTCACAGGAAGAGGGAACAAAGAGAGGTTTTGAAAATAGTTTTGCACATTATCATGCAAATCGCAAATTGATCACACTTATGTAATGTTTGATGTACAGGCCATACATGGCTACAGTTGAAGTAGCTCTCTCCATTTGCTAAAGGTTGCCTTTTGAGGAACAGCAATCATTGACTTCCTCCTCACAGTTTCCCTTTTCATCCTACAGGATACACCTTAAAGGCTACAGTGGAACGGCTGGCAAAATAAGCAGCCTTGGCCAGCCAGGAAGTGATTTTAGTACAAAGGATGCAGACAATGACAAATGTGTTTGCAAATGCTCACAGCTGACAACAGGAGGTAAGAAGCAGGTTCATGTTTAAATCACCTGTTATTTTTCATAGTTTTATTCATTAAGATTAAGATTTTATTCATCGTGGTTGACCGATATGGGTTTTTCAATGGCCGATGCGATATTTAGAGAGCCAGAGACACAAAGTAATGTCTCTTCTTTTCTTTAGTAGATCTGCACATGTCCATTGACATGTGATTTTGGGCTATACAAATAAATATGACTTGACTTGACTTAATCGGCTGGACCGATTAATCGGTCTATCACTAAGCAAGAGCATTAACTAAATGTCATTCAGCAGATCTTTTTATATCTTTGGGTGCATATTGATGACGTATTTTGCCTTTTGATGACAATGTACAACATAGGCTACGCTATTTGACTAGTTTTGACGTCAAAATGAGAACATATTTTATTTACAATATTCAAATTGACATGTTATTTAAACAAGTGATTGCTATTCTACAGGCGGTTGTAGGTGCGCACATATGACAGTTTCGTCTTCTTTGGTGGTGTTGATTTTCAACGAGGACATCACCTCTCATTAATTTCCACCCATGTTTGCCCTCTTATTTCCTTAATGCTCTTTGTCCACATCCATTTGAAATGCTCACTTGTTCTGTGGAGGGGAGGGGGGGCATTGGCACTTCCCCCAGAAATCCTCAAGAAAGTTAAAAGGCCTCATGCAATTAGTTCAGAGTTAATCACTGATCAGCTCATTGGGGAATTCAGCCTCTAACATGGCTGACATTAATAGTCTGGGAACTGAGCTTTTTCCCTCCCCTCTGTAAGAGCTGAGGTCCTCCTCCCTCACTGCAATGTAGTGACTGCTATGTTGCCAAAGTTTGTCTCCTTCTGTATTGGGGTCTGCAAGGTCAGCAAGCTATTTTCAATGGGAGGCCTCTCTCACTGAGGAATCCCTCCACTTCAATGAATAACAGAGGATAACCAGCTGCAATCTGACAGACCTATGTCTGAGTAACATTAACCCAGTGGGAAAAGCCACAAACATGACATAGCCGCTTGACTAAAATGAATCAATGTAGTGCTTTGATGTGCAGACCATTTCAGTGTTTCAAAACAACTATCTAGGCCTACATGATATGTAGTATGCATGCGTAATTTATGCAGGTCCTTGAAAACATCCAGTATGATAGGCAAGAGTATGACTGAAATGAGCCATAGACCCTGGAGTTTGTTATATTGTATTGACTGCTGATTGCCATAGACCCTGGAGTTTGTTATATTGTCTTGACTGCTGTGATCCAGGTTGTTCCTTTAGGAAAATGTCAGACTTTGATATGGGATAGTGAGACTGTAACTGTTAGGAGGGAACAACTATCCCTGCACACTAATCGTACCTTCATGTGAACGTTGGGTTTTTTATTGTTGTATAAACCTAGCCATGTTGGAATAAAGTATTTTTCTATCCTGCTCTACGCAAGAGTGCCTGAAGTTGTCTCCTCCTCGAGCACACCACTACCTCGTTTCATAGTGAATGTTGGAAAAAAAAAAACGTAATGAAAAAATGAAAAAACGTAACAGGAAAAAAGGGAAGAAACCTTAGATAGGCAATTTGATGCGAGATCCCCCCTAACCAGAACCCCAGACGTGCAGTAAACCTTGCATGACAAGAGGCCAGAAGAGGGCATGCGCACACGTGCAGAAATTATGTTAAAACTATGAGTATCACCTCCATCTGACTTTGAGCCAGAAAAAACTCTGATCTCTATATAGCTACATTGTTAGTTTTATTTTAGTTATATAGTTGTTTTATGTTCAGTATAGTAAACATTACCCACAGGTGAAAAAAGCTTTTTCGTTGTCCATGTTTGTTGTTATGGTTTCTCCATCTTCCCAACACGAACACTTGAACACCAGTCAAGTCGTAAGTACGGCTTCTGACATCATACTAGGAGCTTCCCAGATGCATTTCAAGGCACCATAAGGTTCTAACGCTAATTTTAACAGTTGTCAGTATACTGAAAAGGATGATTTCCGATTAATGTTACAATGGACCTGAATTTAAATGGATAATATGGAAACAACAGTGTCATTACCTAGCTACTGAAGATGCCATTGAAACAGTCTACAGAACATTGATGATCTATTCGTGGTCCATGGACCACTTATGGCCCCTGGCCCCCTTAAATATGGCCTCCATATCAGTTTCTCACCTATACCGGTATGTGTATTGATGCACATATCCAATATATGGTTAAACCGATTTTAACCAAATACCATGTTCTCTGTCTATTCTATGCAACGCACCTGAAACCCATGTATTTTACATGTTGAAGACTACATTACAACCAGCTTGAAAATGTAATTCTTTTTATTTGTTTTCCCTCTTCTAGGATGGTGGTTTGATGCCTGCGGACCATCCAATTTGAATGGAATGTATTTCCAACAGGGCCAGAACTCGAACCGTTTCAACGGAATCAAATGGTACTACTGGAAAGGCTCAGGCTATTCACTCAAATCCACAACAATGATGATGAGGCCAGTGGACTTCTGAGCTTCACCTTGAACGGTGTCCCTCTCACGTACACAAAGTGAAGGGAACACACTGCCTGACAGACAGTAACAGACGACAAGACGAAACATCAAGTGACAAGAGAACCAAAGCACTTCAGGACAGCAACATTCCTACACACTTTTTCACGTGGAAAAGGAACACTTTGCTTGTTTGTACATACTGTTCACGTTTACTGATTTGAACCAAAAGGAGCATTCAACAATGAAAATGTGGAATATGGATTGTCATACATTAATATGGATAAAAGTCTATATCAATGGAAAGACTGAGGAGGTTGTAAATGTGGCATCTATCAAAAACTGGAACTGGACTTTTTTAAGTGTTTTGTTTTAGGCTAACCAAAGGGGCAATGTCCCTGTAAAACACATTATAAGGGTAAAAGGTCAATCTCAAAAATGATATTTCACTCCTTTTGATTTTGAAAATAATTCACAGTTGTATTAAAATAATTTCATTGTAATAGTAGTTGGTCACCAAATTGTAAGCAAAGACACTATGGTACAACATGCAATTACTAGTGTGCATAGCAAAAAGTTAAGCTATTAATTGGCTAAAATTGAAATGAAAAATTATTTTATTAACTTGTATTTTCTTTCTCACAGAGGATGTATATATTTATATTGTTTAATTTATGTGTAGGTTAGCTTTGTCATAATATTTAACTTCAAAATATGCTACTCTGAATTGTTGCATTTAGTTCTAGTTCCTGTCAATGCAACTAACATAAACACAAAGGCAATTTCATAGGCTAATTAGCCTACACAGTCTTTTCAGCGTATTGATATATCTAAGAACTAAACAAGTACAGGGTCCGTTGTTACATCGACTTACTGTTTTTGCACTGTTTTTGTCAAAACCTATTTATTTAAGGCCAGTACACATTCAATAAACTTTCAACACTGTAATGATTTTGGGTTCAATAAAGCAATTCAAATATCAATAACAATAAATATTTATTTTACATGAAAGGTTAGCTATTGTTGGGGGGCTGTATTTCCATCAGGGTTTTCTGACAACTGCTTCAATCCTGTAACTATTATTGCCTACTATACTCACAATTGTGCTGACTACTTTAAGGAGAATGCCACCCATTATACCTCTGCCACCTCTCTCCTAAATCTAGATATCACAGAAAGAGTGAGAGACGTTAAAGTTGTGCTTTGTGCTTTGTTCTACCCCTGATGTTAATATGTAACATTTAGGCTACATTTAGTCATTTAGCTGATGTTTTTTATCCAAAGTGACTTACAACTGTGTACTACAAAGCCAGCAAAGGGACACACTCCTGGCAGTCAACAATATGTGGTATTGTTTGTGCTTCACTTGGAGTGCATAACAAGTATAGACAATATGAAGAGTGTAACTCTTGCTACATATCACAGCCAGTAAAATAAACATTCACTGAGATAAACTTGCCCCACCTCCTCTTTTACTGCATAAAACCACTCAAATCCTTTACAAGTGACAGGGAACACAATTTTCACAAATCATTACATTACTATCAGATTCATATCAAAGCACGTGTTAACCAGTGAGCTGCCTCAACATTATCCAGTGATCAATTTCTTCATCAACCCTTCACACTTTCACCACTATTAAACTAAAGCAAAATCATGCATTTTTAGTCACAATGATCACAACAAAACCTGAAAATTCATGCAAAATTGCAAAAACCTGGAAGGACTGTACTTGTACTGGGCTGTTAAAGCTTATGTTAACCATTTTATTGGTCATCTCATTATTTTCATCTTCCAAGCTTGAAACAAAGTCAAAAGCATGAATTAAAATGTGATGAACTTCAAAACAAACTATAAAAGAGTTGACAATTTATTTTATAGCACTCTTTCATGTCACTCTCTCTCTCACACACACACACAGGTTCGACTAAATAAGCCTCAATAATCTCAGGTTATACAATAAGCTTGGTAAGTATTTGGACAGTGAAACACTAATGGTAGCATCGATTAGAAAGTCAATTATGACATTTTAATTAAAATGTCTGTTGTTGTTTTTTCAGTGCTTGGCCTTTTTGTAAGCAACCCTGTCGCAATCCATTTGATTTCATCATCAAAATTGATTATAGCTCCTGAAGGCAGCACCACTCTAAAGATTGAATTAGCAGTATTGCATAGGACAGACGGGGTAGACGAATGGAAGGGAACAGGGAAGTACGTGGTTTGTAAAATGCTGAATGGTTCCATTTAGAGTAGAGGCATCATCAAGAGCCTTGGGGACTTTATAAAATATTTTGGCAGTCACAATAAAAGCCCGAGTGCAATTTCAACAGGAAACGTGGTGACAATTTCTGTATGGAGACCCCCCCCTTGTCTCCCTCACAGATGCGGGAGAGGACACCGCGTCATAAATGACGAGTGCAGGAAGAGGCAACATCCACATTTCACACAGGACGCTTAGTAAAAACAAGCGCTGTGAAAATGACAATAAAAATTAGCAGGTTTCCGACACACTTCCTTCTGCTTTGACATTGTGGCCTTTCACCCTTTGGGCATCAGATGGTGAAGAGATAATAATAGGACATATCAGGGCATGCTAGTGTGAATAATTATGCTGGTATGTGGATACTGGGCATGGTCAGGTACAGGTACTCACAGGTGCTGCAGGGAACTGGTCTGAAAGTTCATATGGTTCTTCTGGAATCCATTGTCTTTGCTCCAAACACCACAGAATCTATACAGGAAAAGTAAAACTTTTTTTTTTTTTTCAGTTTTAAAGCAGAAAATGTGAATGCTTAGCTACATTACACAAATCAAACTAGAAGGGCACTCAAAAGAGATGCCTACAGCCGCATGCGAGTGGGCAAAGCCTGCCCATCTGGGTAACGTGAGCTATGTACACATACTATGAAAATGTGTTATTAGCTTACATTTCATTCCTGCCATGAATGGAGCAAGACGCTTCACAAGAATTTACCTCCGCACCTCTTACTGCATGTCCTTCAACTTTGGAATCACTGTCTGACAGCAGTGCGCACTCACTGCTTCAACCATTGGAACGTTTGGTTTATGAACCATAACGGCGCACCTGATAATTCGCCACATCCAATTCTACAGCTGTGATTGGTCTCTTAAATCATCACAAGTATTTGTATTTCACCTGTAAAGTAAGTACAAAAAAATCTCCTGGTTTGGATTCTCTCCCTCCCCGGAGACTGTGAGAAGATAATGTGTGTTCTGCCCAGACCAGCCATCTCATTTGGCCAAATAATGAACACTGTAAATACTTCACCTATAAACACAGCACTGCTTAGTTTACACAATCTTATTGTAACCAAGATATTTGCTGAAAAAATAATCGATTTTGTGCATAGATCACTAGGTTTATCAACTTATAATATGCATTTCACGTGGGCATTTCCTGGTTTATAACAAGATGACAGTGGCCAAATGGGCAATAGCAAACATTAAATACTTAACTTGAAAACATACAGTAAGACTGTTCAGACAGCACAATATTGATGTAACTAAGATTCGCTGGGGAAAAAAGTTTTTAATGCATAGGTATGTATATCAACCACAATATGAGGTTCACTGTGGCATGTTCATGTTGTAAACTGGTGCCAGAGAGCTGATTACCAGGGTCTAGGTGAGGCTTTGTGTAGCATCGCCCTCGTGCATTCAAAAGGTCTAATGTTTACCCTCAGTATTGATTTCAATGGACAATGGTGGAAATTAATTCAAATAAAATACTTGTCGTTGACCGATTAGAAAAATATTTGAGGTCCTTGGCCGGCTGTCCTTGGCCAGCCTATGTGTGAAGTGTGTGTTGTCTCTTCATTCCCTGCACTAACTATTTGCACTATGGTGTCCCGTGCCCTGCGTACAGGCCACAGCAACAGCCTGTATATAGGCCTGTATTTCGTATTTTGTTTTTTGCTTTGTATTCTCTTTTTGCCTTTCTTTTCTTGTATGTAAGTGCATGGAGATAGTGCTACAAAAGCCGAAGTCAAATTCCTTGTATGTTTTTTATACTTGGCCATTAAAGCAGATTCTGATTCTGATTCTGACATACACAGACACACACATGGACAGGAGTGAGTACAATACCCCCGTTGCACCGTGTGCATGACTGTAAATATGAGTCTGTTTACAACTCCAATGTTTACAAACATTGCACATGTAAACAAAGCTTTCACAGCTAAAAGATGCAGCAAAATTTCTGTATACAGAAATACCTGTATACAGTCAGTCCCTGACTCACTAGCTCAGTCAATAAAATTTGAGAATAAAAATTCCTAAAACACCAAATCAGTGGTGGAGCCACCCTTCTGTTTATGTTTCAATTGAGGACTGATTGATTAAATAAACATTCACATTACACACACAACAGTCAAATACATGTGCTACATACCCATTCAAAAGAGAGGATCCAGCAGCCCCGGGCAATGCCCAGAAGAATATTGAGAGTACGCCGGGGGCACCCAGCCACCACATGAGTTGTGCTTTCACACACTCTGTCCACAATGGAGAACCCTCCGAGAGTCTTGACCACCTGAGTCACTGTACTTTGCTTGCTATAGAAAAAAAAGAGAGAGAACATAATTTCTCAACACAATTAAGCAGGACATCTTTATGTTTTTTAATTGTTACCATTCGCAAACCAGTTCACATGAAAAGTGTAGTGCAACAATGTATGGCCCATAACATGGATAGTGATATTAGTCTCAAAACCAAATAAAAATATCTGCAGATAAAAGACATTTCCAATATCTGAAACTGAGGCACTTACTCAGTGGGCATGCTTGTCATGACCAGTGTTCTCATAGTCTGAAAAAGACACCAGACAAAACACACCACATACGTTAAGGCCATTGGAGAAAGAAAATCTCACAGAAAACAGAACTTTCTGTCATTTCAATGACCTATGATAGGTTAATCAGCATTTGTTAATGAATATTTCAACAGCCAAATCTAGAAACCACAGACTCAAATCAATGGTTATCAAGTAACAATTTCAAGAGTTGTCCATTTAGTTAAAAGGAGGGTGAATTTGTGAACTCGTAGAATGCTTATTTGAGCTTTTACTCTGAAAAGAGGTTTTTACACCAATAGCTTTGAAGTACAAATAATAATAATAATAATAATAATAATAATAATAATAATAACAATAATAATAATAATAACAATAAAATAAATAAAAATTCGGTAGTACCACAGCATTCACAAAGTTTGCCTCCAAATTACCGTCAATGGAATATCTCTTGACAAAAACACACATTATAGTCTTCCCTTTAAAAGCAGCTAATGGACCAGCAACAATGATACACATCACAGAAATGCTAGGAGAGCAGCACAGATATAATTTTGGGACAGGTATTGTGATTAGTCTGTTTTTATGGTTGTTGAATGGGCCAGCACTCAGCAGGTAGAGGGATTGATTGCTCAATAGGCAGACAGACGGTACACTCTCAACAGCCCGTGGCGGATAAATGCATGCTTGGAGACCTGAGAGGAAATGAAACCCCAAGGCCGCGAGCAGAGAAAAACATATCCAGAGCCACATTGAAGCGGAACTGCTCTGTGAGTTTGTGTTCCGGTGACTGTGATCCATCCATCTCATGTACTTTGGCCCCGATAAAGCAGGCCATCATTAGAAAAAAAACACCTGAGCGGTGGTTATAGACAGGGCCACCAGGCTCTTTCCTGTCAGGGACGACTGTCTGGTCCCCTAACAGGAAGTCGAGGGTGAAGGCCTTCTGAACACAGGGCTGCCAAAATGGCCCACCAGCCCAGCACACACTGCTGCATGTATGATCACTCAGGTATTAGTCCTGATAAACAGGTTAGGTAACATTTTAGCTATTCAGTTGATAGTGCCATGACAGCATTTTTACCAGGGATCACATAACGTATCCTTGTAGTATTTTGACAACTGACCTAAGTAACAATCTTTCTAGGTTGATGACATTAAGCTGCAAACAGGGCTTGAAATTAACACAAGCCGCCAGCAATTCATGGAAGTCTGTCGGTTACACTCATCATTTTGGCAGGTAGCCAGCTTGTATTAAGTCAAGTCTTTGTAATTCTTAAAAAGAAAAAATACAGTACTACTAAGACATTATTTCTGGTTTCTTTTGCATATTTTAAGGCTACACATTATCCATACTACATGTCAGCAAATCACTACCATGCAATAGGCCTGGTAATCACAAAACTTCTAAGACTTTTTTTTTTAAGGTGGGGACACTAGTTTAGAACGTATGCTGTCATCTAACTGATTGCTTCTGTTTCCTTTACCAACTGAAAGCTGTTGGATTTTCAGCTAAACTACCTTTTGTCATGTGCTCATTATTTTGGTCTTCAGTCATCACAAAAGCTTGTCCTCAGCCATGTCCATGCAGTGGATTTGCCTATGTTGGTTGATCTTTCAGGCAGGTATCAATCACCATTGCTGCCATGCTGATTTAGTAAAAAGAATCAGTCTTCTAGCACCTAAGAAAGGTGTTCATCATAGAAAATGTTTTTGTAAGCCGATTTGCTACTGACCCCAGGAAGGGTGACCCATTGCTAACACTTAGGAACCAACTATTTTCTACTCCTTCAGTATGAGGCAAACAAGTGAAAATATGGGCAGCTATTCTGGAGGTTCCTCAAAGGGAACTTTTGGCTTATCTTCTGTGGTTGGACATGTTCTGGCAGCAGCACAAGAGGGCAGGCATTGAAGTATGACTCCCACAAACTGAGCCTGAGACAAAGAGCTGGTGTGAACTCTAGCACGGCCTCCGAGCACAAATGCTCCAAGCAACAAATGAAGGAAATTCTTTAGTGTATGACGAGGTCCCCTTGATGGCTGCTGGTCCATGCACTCTGAAATGACGCTATTCATTACAAAGAAAGAGAGGTCAATGTCCTAGGTCCCAGGGCTCACTTTAGGGTCGGCTGGGGCTGTAATAGCCAATTGCTAATCCCCAAAAGCAAACCCTGGACGGTACAAAGATCAGATTACCACTTGTCACAACTGAATGCTGACTAACATAAAGGTTAACTCAACAGAGGCATGGTTACAAAAAATCTCATACCCAATGGCATGCCTCCTCAACCCCAATGACTTTCCACAGAATAATGATGACTTCTTATGAGGTGTCTTTGGTAGTGTCTCAAAAGTTACTGCTAGAATGATTTTAAGCATTGGCATATCCCTATGACGTCCCCATGAATCAGGAGGGATGCATAAATGAAGCTCCCACATGAAAAGCATGTCATCTAAGAACACTTTGCCCAGCTAGTGATCTGAAAATCTGGGCCTGTATTCACAAAGCTTTTACCTTACCCCTAATGGTATTTAAAAATAACATTAAAATCGTCAAGCTCTTTAAAGGTAGAATCTGTAGTGCCGTCAAACACCGACCTCTAGGCAAAAGAGCCCCTCTTGGTACTGTGCTTTGTTTAAATTTCTTTGTTTTGGTTTGATGAGTGGATTGAATTTGAGTGGGTATACGGGAGGGGTTCTTATCACTGGCCATACCTCAGAGCCTGAGGTGTGGCCTGCAATACAAACACCCACTCAAATGTAAACAAAGCGCAGTACCAAGAGGAGCTCTTTTACCTAGAGGTCGCTGTTTGATGGCATTACAGATTCTACCTTTAAGTTCCTCCAATTACATTTTTGTTTGCTACAAGGAAGGCAGAGTTCCAAATCACCATGCTTGCTTGATAAAATGTGCGAAATTTGTAGTATATCAGTTATGATCATTACCTTAAGATTTGGATGTTAGCACTGATATAATGAAAGCCATTTCTATTACAATTAGATAATTACACTAATCCTTCCAGAAGGCCAAATAGAGGGAGGGGTGGGGGATGGGGGTGGGTAGGTTATATGGTCTACAAACTATGTGGTCTGTTTGCTAACAGGGGTCAAACAGCAAACTACCTACCACAGCAAGCCATTTCATACCTTGTAAACAGGCTACAAACAGCCATAACCACACACTATCACACATTTCACAGCTGCATCTAAGTGCTAATGAAGTGAAAAATTACATTTTCTTCTCATTACTTCATGTCCTTGGATGCACTGTAAAGCTATATACCAATGCGTGACAAAAAATCCACAAATATTGCATTCTCATAATGTTTTATCAAAATTACATTCTTCTCCATTCCTATTTAGTGGCAAAATGTTGTCACTGACTGTCCTGTACTCGGAGGCGTTCATCAAAATTTCATCCAGTAGAATATGAACACCAATTTTTAAATAATCCCATTTCCCACCTTCCATCAAGAAAAACGTTCTTCCTATTTGTCCTCAACAGTGGAGTGAGGGCTAACATCACCCTTTATCTCAATTCTGCCGTCACATTTGGTTACTTTTCAAATCAAGCCCCTCCCACATTAAGTTCCACAAAACACACGTCAAATCACAAGGCAAAAACAATGCTTAATGTCATTTCTTGGGGACTTTAACAAATCCTATGGAAATTGTCCATCGTGTACTAGCTAGCTCATATGATATATTACCATCAGGGCACCCAAGTAAAAGTTAGAATCTTTCTTTGTAATACAAGCCAAAAGAAGAGTGAACTCAAACTAGATTCCCAGGGAAGATGAAAGCAGGTTTTCTTCAGCTAGTTTTGTTTTGTTGAGGTTAGGAGCACACAAAGAAAACAGAGCCCAGGTGCATTTCACAAGCAAGGAAGTTGTATGCTGCCATCCTGGAAGCAACACACAGGAAGCACTGAAGACAACACAGAGAAAGCCTACAACTATGAAGGTGTGTGGATTGTGCAGGAGTTCTGAGCACATGCTTCAAAAGGAATTATACATGAAGGGAAAATACAGCAGATTTAAGGATTTCACTGACATCATATTTTGAAGTTTATGTTTGCCTTAAGCTGACTGAAGGCGCTTCACAGGATACCAAAGGGAATCATCTAAAGTAAGTTACTTTATAATTTAGTAAAACAGCAAATGTGTCATTCAAATGTGGATAAGAAAAAAAATACCGGGGATTCGTTTTCCAGGACATTCCCTGCATTAAGATAAAGCCTATTCAATTTCGAAAGCCTCAGCCTCATCAATGTCATTTGCAAACATTTGGTACCAGAAGGCACTGATGTGACAGCACACAATTTAGTCACACCACAAAATATATTGGATAAAATGTTATGTTCATGTATCAAATGGAGGAGGTTTAAAGTAGGGGTAGCGTCTAGAGCCCATCACCCCAAAGGACCGTAGCTGTTAATGGTAGGGTTATGTTTTTGTCAAAAGCCATCTCTGAGCTCACAGATGCCAAGAGATGCAAAGCTTCTTTCTACAGGCCGAGCTCGAGTTAAGGCAAGGGATAGGTTTATAAACAACTTTTTAGGTTCAAATTATGACAAGCTACGGCTTTGCAGCTTGGCCAACAAGTCAGGTCCCACTTCCAGGTCACAGCCAAGGCCCTCCCGGTGATGTAATCTAGACTACCCAGTACAAGGTGGGGTGGGGTCAAGTGGAGAGCTTCCTTGAAAAATAGAGGGCTTTGTTTTTAATAGGCTATAAATGCTTATTTCTGATGACTATGAAGAATAACTATGATTTTCCAAGGCCATCCAGTCTTTCAAGACATGTTTTCAATTTGTACCATTTTTCATGCATTTACATGCAAAACAAACAAAAGCATGGCACACCCAGTGAACTAAAATGTAGCCATAAGAACTCTACAATTGTAGCCTTATTATAGTTCAAATTATACAATCAAGAATAACGTCACAACAGAAAAATTTAGTATTCATTTTGTTACCTTTCTGTAGTTGTCCATTTTCTGAACACCCAAATTTGCTTGCTTATTCTCTTTGCCCTCAGATGTGGTGTCAGTGAGACCAGCTGCAGCATGTTCACTTCCTCGACCTACAACGGAAAAAAGTTAGTAATGTAACAAAACAATGTGGAAAAAGGGCACCCATCAATCAGAGAGCAGGTGCAGGTTAATCATGTGCTTCATATTCATCTGTGTCCCAGTAGAATTTAAAGGCACAATCTGTTATCCTAATATAAACAAAAGCGTAGCTGCAAAACCAAAGGTCAAAACATAGGACTGGAGACGCATTATAATTACCCAATTGATTGTCAGGTCTCTTAACCAGAGGACTACTACTAGACAACTAAATATTCGTTTTTAATGGTTTATCATGCTGTAAAAGGTTTGTTTACATTGGCAACGTACGTAAACATTGGAGTAACAGACTTATATTTTCATTTTCATTTTCATTTTCAGTTATGATTGGTTGAAAAAGATACATGATCTTCTTATCCACCTACAATTCAAACTCTTAAATTATGTACACCGTGTTCCAAATTATTATGCAAATGATATTTTTCTCAGATTTTCCTAAACAGTTGATGCAAATGACAGTCAGCATAATTTTCAAGTCATCAACCGTTAGTTTAATGAATTTTAATGTTATTGAACAAACCTCCCAATGATAACTGTATTTATTAAAAATAAAAAACTTAAAATGCACTGTTCCAAATTATTATGCACGACAGAGTTTTATAACATTTTATAGGTTGTTAAGAACTGAAAATGCTCATTCTTTGAATTTGCAGCATTAGGAGGTCATATTTACTGAAATCAAAAGCTATTTCAATCAAAAACATCTTAACAGGTGAAGTTACATTTTAACATAGGACCCCTTATTTGATAACAGCTTCACAATTCTTGCATCCATTGACCTTGTGGTTTTTGGAGAGTTTGTGCTTGAATTTCTTTGCAGGATGTCAGAATAGCCTCCCAGAGCTGCTGTTTGGATGTGAACTGCCTCCCACCCTCATAGATCTTTTGCTTGAGGATGCTCCAAAGGTTCTCAATAGG